>JAQGBT010002688.1:0-22835 GCA_034698585.1 Disparrhopalites patrizii | reverse complement strand
GTGATTACCCAAGGTGGTGCATCTGTGAAAAAAATATCAGCTCCAAACGCGTTTTACATGTGGCGTATGTTACTTGTCAGTATTATTCACTTGGTTTCACAGAATTTTGCTCTCGCCCATACTTTGTGTCTCGCATTTTGTTTCTCCCACAGTTTTCTCTCCTACCCAAACTTATCCTCTCTTCCTCTTCTTTACTTTCCCTTCTTTAGTACCTTTGTCATTCTCTTTTTTTGAAGGTCTAACTAATCTAAGGTTCTGTTGTACTCTTCTGACCATTCTCTCTCTCTCGTTTGCTTTTAAGCTCACTTGCTTGCTTCCCTTTTACCTGTATTTGCGCTCGGTAGCTTTGCTTTTGCCTCTCTTTTTCTTTCTTGCTTTTCTTTTTACCTCTTTTTATATCTCGCTTTTATTTCTGTTTCACTTTCCTTTTTTTTCCCCTTGCTTTCTCTCTCACTTGCCTTTTATATCTATTTCTCTCCTGGTAGCCTTTTATCTCCCTTTTATTTCTCCCGCACTTGCATTTATCTCTCTTTTCGCACCTATTTGCCTTTTATGTCCTTGTTTCGTATTCATTTTATTGCTCTGTTTATCTCGCTTTTCCTTTTCTCAACTTTCTTTTATCCCCATTTTATTCTCTTTCACTGCAGTTTTTCTCTTTTTTCTCCTACTTTTAGGCTGTCTTCCATTTCTCTTTGTCTCAGTTTCATTTTCCCTCTTTTTCTCTTCGTTGTATCTCTCTCTATCACTTGCCCGCTATCTCTCTTGTCAGTCTCTTGGTCCCTCACTAGCCTTTTATCTCCAGTTTCTCTCCTGCTTTCTTTTTATCTCCCGTTTCTCTATCTCACATTCCTTTGATCTCTCTTTCTCTCTCTCGCTTGACTTTTATCTATCTTTTCAGCTTATTTGCCTCTCACTCTTCTTCTACCTTATCAGGCTAAATCTCTGTATTTCGTTTTCCTTTGATTTCTACCTTTCACTCTCCCTCTCTCCTTTTTTTACAATATTTCTAGATTTCTCCTTATCTCCTGGTTGCTTGAAGTTTCTCCATATCCCCGCTTTTCCATGAAACTTTTGACGCCATTTGCTCTCTCTCTTTTCTCTCTCTCTCTTACGCGGGAAACATTTTCTATCTCCTTCCGTTTGTCACTTGTAATCTCGTTTTTCCAAATCCTTACGTACATATTAAGTGAACCGTCGTCTGTGAATATTGATGGTGTGAGGAACAGTTTTTCACGGGATTTCAGGAGCTTTTGAGAGAATGGAAAAAAATCGTTAGAAACTTGGGAAAGGAAACGCCAACTGGGAGAACAGATAATCATTTCTCTGTTTCTTCAAATTTGTAGAGAGGGAAGACAGTTGAAAAGGAAGTCGTGCATTAGGAGACAAGGGTGAAGAGATGGGAGAGATCAACGTAGTTTTTTTAGGTGTCCGTTGATTCAACCAATAAGGATGTGCTCCTTTCACTCTCTTTCTATCTATCTCTCTGTCTCTTCCGCAATATTACGTGTGAGTGAATATAATTTACTGGATATAGAAAAAGTCACAAGTATCTAGATTGGGTTTTTCAACCCTCTAATATTACGTGTGCTCTTTCTCTCTCTCTCCTCTCCATACAAAAGATGGATGTGTATCCCTTTTCAAAAAACTTGCTCAAATATGTTTCCATTCTTGACAAGGCACATTACTTAGTTTGTCCCAATCTCTGGAGTGCCATGGATGTGCGGTATTACATACAATAATAAGTATTTATTATGCCACCAAAAATATAGGCACCATTCAAGTTACGAAGGAAAAGTGGGGGGAAAGATATAAAAAAATGTAATTGTGAAAGAAACAAGGTGTACATATATGTACTTACCATAGTCTTTACCTACATATTCCATGCATGCCGATCATATCACACCAAAAGTCTATGAGAAAGGAGAAACTTCAGTTTTTTTTCTACCTATTTCCCTCCTATGTTATGCTCACGTTTGACAAAAAAAAAGTTGCCGGGAAAAGTCTTGTATTTTTTCCCCATATCCAAAGTTTTTATCTAGAAAGAGAAAAACTTTTTTTTGTTCATCCATTTGGGATTCAGCAGGCTATGATTCGGAAAGTTGTCCTTATTTTTCCTTATTTTTCATACAAGAACGGGTTGAGAGTGTGACAGAGAAAGAGAGAGAGAGAGAGAGAGAAAGAAACCTTGCATATAAGAATATAATATTCCCGAGATCACACTATGGAATGATTGCACTCTTCAGCCTCTCATTTCAAAGTTGAAAAGCTTTCATAAATAAATAGCAGGTTTGCCCTCTTACTCTCCTTTACTAACGACGCTCAAGTTGCTGTTTTGTGTGAGGGAAAGATTTTTTTTCTCAACAAAACGTGTGAGATTACGATTATGATTATTACAAAAAGTTTTTTTCTTCTATATACATGTATTACATAAAAAGACCTGATGGCGTCCCATTTGAGACGGCACCCCACCCGGTGCTCTTCCCACTCTTTGACCTCCTATCATCTCCTTTCTCCGTCTCTGTCTCTGTCTGTCTCTGTTTCTCTCTCCGTCTCTCTCTCTCTCTTTTCATCCCTCTCCTCCTCCAGCCCTGAAGCTGAGTAGTATGACACTTGGAAAATTAAATTTTCTTCTTTCTATGTACATGCAAGTAATTATCACTAAAAATAACATACCCAGCCACGAAAATGTTTGCTCAAGCAGCTCATTAATAGTATAATAGTAGCAGGACTTCGTACTTGACTAAAAAAAGCTTGATATCAAAACAAGTTTTTGTAATGCAAGTCAAAAGTGAGTAAATGTACCATATACTGAAAGTTCCAGAAAAAATAGGCTGGAGATGAGACCCAAGCCATTCCGCAATTTAGATCTAAAAGAAGAAGCGTCAGAGAAATTCTTGAGTCCAATCTGCCAAGGTAAATGCTCCGAGGTGATCAATGGTGTGAGGTGGACTATAGGAAAGGAGAAAGAATTGAAGGAAGAACAGGGGGAGAAATTTTTAGGAAGAACAACAAAACTATATAATTGAGGGTCCCGACAAAAATTTCAGTGATACCCAGAGATACAAGGACATTCACGGGGAAAGTAGCAAGGAAGAAATCTAGCCGAGCCTAGGAAGATGAAGGAAGACAGAGAGTCCTTTCTCTCCGATAGAAACAAGCTAGAGAGTTGACATGGCTAAAGAATCTAGACATCAAATATTATTTATGACAAAAACTTTTCCACACACCCACACAGATACAAAAAGAGAAAGAGAGACAGAAATAGAGGGAGAGAGAGAGAAAAGAGATCTATCCGTAAATTAAGAAATGAAACATGTGCCCCTTAGTCCTTTGGACAAGTTAGCTTTTGAGATGACAGTTAAATTATATAATATTCCTTCGAAACGTCTGCCGTGGAGGGGGGAAAATAGGAAATAATACATACAAGGACCTATCTTATAACAAAGTGAACCGAAGCAAACTGAGAGTGTAGTGGGTGGGAAATGCATATTGGGGAAAATTGAAAACTTTTTGCCACTACATTCAGCAGAGTGTGTATTTTCTCCCCATAAAACAATGCTATAGACGTATGGATGGTATTTTCCTTTTTTTTATATAGATATAATCACATATCTAATAGTATATTTCTTTGGTTGTCTTTTTTTTCCATGCTTTCTCCCTTACCTTCCCGCCTACAATGACTACCCACCACAGTACTGGAGCATTCGGACAAGTCGTATCGATCTCTACTTGGCATCATACAGAATATGGCATTTGCCGTTGGATACATGACAATTCCGGTAAGGAAGACAAAGGAGGAAGAAACAAGAGCCTATATATATATTTTTACTTATCGTTGTACCGGAGAAAAAAAGGGTAAATGTTGTATGTGTGCAGAGGAATCACTTGTTACTATGTATGTATTTTTGCGTGTGTGTGAATGTGTATTTCTTTTTTAGTTTTTGGCACAGGCCTCCATACGCAAAAAAAAAATAGGCGGGAAATGTGCTACTCATATTCGCTCTAGTTGTGATCGTATGAAAAGGGAAAAGGAGAAAGTATGAGGGGAGCAGTAAATTGTTTCGATTATGATAATCTTTCAAAAAAATCTGTAAATTTGTGTTAACGTGTCATCTGGGGATTGTACATCACTCGTTTTACACTCCAAATAATGGGAACATAAAATTTTCTCTCCCTCCCATTTCCACTTTGCTTGCATAAAAGAGGAGACAGTGCCAGAGAAATGGGATTGGGGAAAGCAAGGAAGAGAGAAAGGGTCAAAATGGAAGAGAAAGGGACCAAGGGAAATGTTAGTCAAAAGGAGGATGACACAAAAGGGAAAGTTAGAGACGACGCCAAAAAGGAGGAACAAAGAAAAGCCAATATGAATGGATCTGTATAGGAGTCAAAAGAGGAAGAAAATATGGAAGAGACAGGGGAAAGTGAGATTCCGAGATTGACAAAGAGAATGGCGCCAGAGAGGGAGACGAGGGGATGCTACAAATAGTTGGGAGAGAAAGTTCTTTTTTTTTCTTGGCAGCCAAAACGAGTAAATGCATGTACAGAGAATGATGTTGCATTTTTTCGAAAGGAATTTCTCCCCTGCATTTCCTTGCCACGTTGTGTTGGGGGTCTATAAATGTTATATATTATTATGATCGTTCCACCCACCATTTTCTCTGGAGTTGGAAGAAAAAGGTAGGGGAGGGATGAAAGGGGGGAATGCTGGGGAAAAAGCGAGACAAAAGTGGAGACTTAAAAAGTATATTTTTTTGTTGTTACTATTTGTGTTGTTCCTTCTTATATTTTAGGTTTTTGCCTACTTCATTCGGGAATGGCATCACCTTCAGTTGGCATTTGCAGTGACAAGCTTCACTTTGTTGGTGTACTTTTGGTATGAACACAACTTTATGTAATGCATATATATGATAAAATTTTCATTAAGCCAGTGAAATGTGTGAGTGTGTGCTTCCTTTCAAATGTGAAGTGGTTGTGGTGGATTTCCAGTGAGAGAGAGAGAGAGAGAGAGAGAAATTTCGAAAGACGGAGAAAGAGAGTATGTGAAGGAAAGTGAGCGAGAGAGATCAAGTGAGAAGGGAAACAAGGTGAGGAGAAAAGTACAAACGAAATAAAATGCGAAAGAAAGTAAGTAGAGAAAAAGAGACAGAGCGAAAGTGATGAGAAACAGTGAAAGAAAGTGAGGAGAGATAGTGAAAGAGAGAAAGTAAGAGGGAAAAATTGAGGAGGGGCAGTGAGACGAAGTGATGAGAGACAGTGAGAAAAAGTGAAGAAAGATCATGAGGAGAGAAAGTCAGGAGCAAAAGTGAGAAGAGAAAGTGACAGAGAGTGAGACAGAAAAAGTAAGCGAGGCAGAGTGAGAGAGAGACAAAACGAAAAGAGAAAGCGAAGAAAGATCGTGAGGAGAGAAAGTCAAGAGCAAAAGTGAGAGAGAGGCAGTAAGAGAGTCTCACTCTGAGGGAGAGAAAACGAAAAGAGGAACTGAGAAAAAGTGAGAGAGAGTGAGAGTGAGAGAAAGTGAGAGCGAGAAAGAAAGAGAGTCAGAGAGAGAAATAGAGAGACGAAATGAGGAGAAGGAGAGAGATAAAATGAGGAGAAAGAGAGAGACAAAATGAGGAGAAAGAGAGAGATAAAATGAGGATGGAAATAGAGAGGCAAAATGAGGAGAGAAAGTGCGGAAAAGTGAGAGAGAGAGAGAGAGAGAGAGAGAGAGAATGAACGTGTGTAGCGTAAGTGAAAATGAGAAAAGTTTAAAATGCTGTCATTATTTCCCTGCTCTCACACTTACAGAAAGAGTGAGAGAGAGCGCGTTCGTGGCTGTGTGGGCGGCTGGACTCGTATGAGAGATTGTGTGGATGTATAAGTGTGTGTATTTGTCTGGGAAAATACTTTCTCTCCATCACACTCTCTCCCTTTCTCTCTCTCTCAACATTCACGGTAAAAAATAGCCACGAGAATACCACAGGAATAAAGGATGGAAGAAAAGTGTAGATTGTACTAAAAATGCATATGTATAGATAAACATATACACCCATGTATGCACCTATATAATTCCCCTTATTTTGTGTGTGAGTGTACCTATACACATAGAAAAACCTGTATTTTTTGCTTTTCCTCCCTTCATTGTCCAGGGCCCTGCCGGAGTCTCCCAGATGGCTAGCTTCAATGGATAGGGATGATGAGGCCATTGAAAAGTTGTATATTATAGCAAAACGGAATGGAAAACCGTTACCGGATAAAAATATTTTACTCCCAATCCTCCGAACTTGCCGGGAGGAGGATGTGACTAGTCGGGAGAAGAGGTTCTGGCCCCGACTATGGGAAGATTTTCGGGCGGCTGCAGCCAACTATGTGAACCTTATCAGAACTCCGGAGTTAAGAAGACGATCTTTTGCCATTTGGACCCTCTTCTCCGCCGTGGCTCTTGTTTACTATGGCGTTGTAATGGATTCAGCAACTTTCTCCAGTGATCCTTTCTTGATGGTTTTCTTGGGGTAAGTAGTTAGTAGTGCCTCTTTAGTTATAACACTCTGGTGGGGAGCAAGAGGGGAAAATGGGGAGAATGACACAGAATTACGAAAGCTCAGCATTTTTGTTTTCACAATTTTTTTTTCTCTCTCTCTCCCTCTCATACAACTTCTGCCTCTTCTCCCTCTGCCTCTCCAGTAACGTCCTCTTCACATGTATAAAAGTATGCAGTGGACAAAGACTTGTTTGGAGGATGCCGTATAAAAACGCAAGTCAATATTATTGTGGATCTAAAAAAAAATCCAATTCCAAGTTAATGGAGCAATCAGAATGGTACAAGTAGCACTTTCTCCCAGCGAATTATAAACTATACAGTTAGTGATTGCAGATTCGGAATTATTTGTAGGGGAAATCTTAAAGAAGTAATCTCGGCGAGTCCGAAAATCGGTGTTAGGGAAAATTGAGAGAAGGCTGTAAAGATAGCACCCGGTAAATTTTTTGACAAAATCTTAAGGGCTGCTCTTGACATTTACACATTACCAGTATATTTATACATTACCAGAAATATTTGTAAATTTAAAAAAAAAAGAAGAAACTGTGGTAGGAACATAGAAGAGTGGGAGATATGTGTATGACGATATTAAATAGTAAGGAATTATTGGGGAGACACCTATTACTATGATTATTGTAGATAATTTTCCCCTCTCAGTTTTGACTGCGAGGAGAAAAACAAGAACATAAAGGCGGGTGATAGTCCCTGAAAAAAAAATGTGTAGAGGCATCTGTATGGAATTAGTTGTGTGTTGGGAATGAATAATTTAGCTTTGGATTTTTTTCCCCTTCCATTTTCTTTACAGAGGTCTAATGGAAGTGCCGGCATACGGGATAACAGAGCCGTTTGTTTCCAAGTGGGGAAGACGTCCAACTTTAATTTTGCTCTTTGCTCTTACGGGAGCTGTATTCTTGGCTTTTGTGGCCACACCAGTAGGTAAAGAAATCGTCTGTATACATGTACAACCATAAAATATTTCTTAGATTTACCTGTGGGAATTTAAACGACTTCTTATTTCCTCCATCTTGAGTGTGTGTGTGAGTGTTCTCTGTTCATTTACTCAGCTGACAGTTGAGCATCTCTTATATGTTGTAATGTCTTCTTTTCTTCCTTTTTTTTCCTACTTTTACACATTTTCTAACGACTCATCCCCATGTTATGTTTTTAAGTACTATAAAGGGCCAATGTATGAGGTTATAATAAGTGCACAAACACATTTTTCTTTTACTTTGGCTTGTTCCTTTTTTTTTTGTTTCTTTAATGCTCACTCCATGTGTTTTTTTTTCTTTTCGTTTTTTTTACTTCTGGAAATTCTGGATACTCCCACTTGGCCAACAGCACTCCAAAGTTTACGAATAGTTTTTGCCATGTCCGGGAAATTATTCGTGACTTCAGCTTTTGCGGTGATTTACTTACTGGGAGCAGAACTCTACCCAACTTCTGCACGAATTACGGGCTTGGGTGCCGCTGTACTAATGGGGCGTTTTGGGTCCATTATTGCCCCCTACGTCGTCGAGATGCTGGTAACACATGCAATAGTATATACTGTATAATATACTGTATCCAAAATATACGAAATATACGTAGATACTCCTTTTACTCACGCTTTCCTCCATCACGTGTATATTGTATGTAATGTAATATGTATGTAATTAGACCCTTGAAAAGTTGTAGAAGAAGTGTTCTGATCCACGAAATTCCCCTTTACTCCCCTCATTTCTCTCTCTCTCTCTCTGTCTCTCTCTGTGTCTCTCTCTCTGTCTTTACCCCTTTTTAATATGGGAAGAGGAATGAGAAGAGCCATTTTATTTACCGGATCCCCCTCTTTTCCTACTCAAAGTTATACGCACCTCTTTAAAGTTATTTATTTCAATGTAAGGCTATAAAAGGAAGGAGTAGTGGTGGGGATAAAAGGGGTATTTCTGTATATTCTATAGTAATATAAAACCTAAGCAATGATGTTGGAGGTGGAAGAGGAGGGGGATTTTTTTCCCCCTCCCTCCCTTTTACATTTACGAACATGCTCTTCTCATAAATTGTATAGGTACCGCTGAACCGAGATTTACCCACGGGTATTTTTGGAATCGTGGCAATATGTGGAGCCATCGTGTCCTTCTTCCTCCCTGAAACGAAAGATGCAGAAATGACAGATTTAGTGACTGAAGTAGAAGAACGAGCTCAACCACCGCCATCATTAGATATGTCATTTATTCGACGGAGTAGTAAAGCTACTGTGGAAGTCCCGACACTACTTTCACCCATCTCGTCCTGAAAAAAATGCCACCAAAATAGACAAAATATTCCTCTTCTTGTTCTCTCTACTATACATGTGTGTATATAAAGATATTGTATATACATTTGTATTAAAAAAAACATCATTCCTTTCTAGCTCATTTATTACAATGACTAATTTAAGTCGCTTGTAGCACCAACGTGTCAGAAATTTTCAATAAATCTTGTCTATTGTGAAGGTATTTTACTTTTGTGGGATTGAACTCGCCTTTGTTTGGCAAAGTATTGGAGTGTTTTATTAACGTCCACTTCTAGCTCACACATTTTAACCCTTCCGACAATTTCCGGCTTATTATTCTTCTGTCTCTCTCTCTTTCTCTGTATTTTACTTTCTTTCTCGCTCTCTAGAAAGGTCATGGGCTCTCCCCGTTGGATATGGGAGTGAGATAAATAAATACTTTCTACTTTTTTGAAACGTTCATTTGATAATACGTATTTGAGCACTTGAACTTCAATAGTAAAGTATAAGACGGGAGATTCCTCTTGCGTACAGAATTGAACCACCCACTTCCTTTGCTCTGGCACCATTCTCCGGAGTAAATTACGAAATTCCTTGGGGTTCTTTAAGGGAAATTGTATACCTCAGGCTTCCCCTTGGTACAGGTTTTTGTTTCATTGTATACGAAATTCCGGGAATTATTCGAAGTACTTTAATTACATTTGGAAGAGAAGGAGTATGTACATTGTTCTTGTGCTTTCTGCATGTACTTTTACGTTTCAAAATAATTAGTTCCCTACTCCACTTTGGATTACGTAATAATAGAGTTTCATGCATAAGGGCTTCCTTTTTTCGCTAAGAAAAAAGTTGCTTTGGGGGTTTTAAGCCCATTGTAGTTTCTGAAGTATTATTCCCGTTGCGATGCGACGAGTCTCGGTGAATTGAATAACAGTTTTTATTACTGCCGTTTTTATCATATTACTGATTTTTTATTTATTGCCCTAAGATCTAAAGTAAAGAATTTATTTATTTATATCATACTGTTTTATTATATTGTATTGTTATTGTTCATTTTAGGCTGCCGCTTCGAAGCACAAAAGAACAATAAATAATAGACAATTATTAGTTACTACTTTTATAGGACAAATTAAGTTCTGAAACACAACTTCGCGGCTTTTAACTTTTAACCTGCTCTTGCTAGTAGTTCCGATTTTTTCACTTTTGTTGCACAGTGGAGCGGTCTTCCGTTCTAATCTTCTTTTTCTTTGCCCTTCTGCCACCTGCCACTATTATACTCAGTGCACCTGCACCTGCGACATTGCATTTTAATTCTACCTAGTTTGCTTGTATTAACACTTTATTTGAATTTGTAATCTCGTATAGTTAATTACGTTTATTTTACTTGCGTAGATTAATTCTATTATTATTCATTAAAACTAATGTACTTTTCGAGTATTCCCCTTTTTTCTAACGTAATTTGTATAGCTAAGAGATTTTACTTTTTTTTCCCCATCCACCTTTGTTCTTTCCTTATTTCTATATATTTGCATTTGAACACATTCTACTGAGATAACAGAACGAAGAACCAACAACAAAAACAAAAGGAATTGACCCCTTAATTTAACCAGGTAATTACAGTGTCATTGAAAGTAGGATCATATTCCACCAAAACGCACCCGGAGGTTGAAGTCTTAAAATAAAGCTGGGAACGCTTTATTTCAATCAATTGTGAACAAAAAAGAAGCAAAAAATGCTTCTTTCCACACATTACAGAAAATATAGAGGGGAAAAGAATTTCCAAAAATTTTAAATTTTGGAAATTCACCACCGATTTTTTTTTGGATACGGTGGCCACATGGAAGATGGGTTTTTTTGGTCCTTTGAACAATATCCCAGGAACCATTTTCCTAGCTATAAACTTGTTTAACAATGATCCCAAGATCTCATTATTCCGGGGGTGAAATGTCTTCCTGCTTTTAAAATCCTTAAATAATTGTTTGGTTAATTTTAATAGAGAGAAGAAACCTTAATAACTTCCATTTACTAATGCACAAAATTATTGCACTTACCTACAAAAACAAGCCATCATTATTAATTGAAAGTCAAGAGTTTCTTTTAAAATCAACCACCCCACAAAAGAGCTGGATTAACCCTATAGACAGGATCCTTTCAATCCCTACATTAATTTGAGATCAGTACAGAAGAATACAAAAGGAGACAAAGATGTATCTACATAACATCCCCTCATCGTACGGCCGGCTGGTGCCGAAACCGGAGAAGCTTCAGAATTATGAGGAGCTATACGACGATAATGTCTCGGTGCAAGACCAGATTGAAAACCTGAGGATTAAAATTTCACTAAAAGGTACGTCTAATATTTGAGTAGAGAGCTACAACTCTGGATCCATTTAAAATCCAAAATCCTATGACCTTTTCTCCCCGAGCACTCCCGTGGACTTCCATATACATGGGCATGAGTGGAGTTCAAAGTAATTTGAGCCTCCATGCCATTCCTTTTTTGGGGATGTGTGTTATGTGTGCTTTGGTCGTCACCAAAAAAAAAAAAAAAACCTCGGGAATTTGACGCTCTCATGTGACTTTTGCTACAATGTGATTGTTATATGTGTGTCAGAACGGTACAATAAGGTCCTCAAGGATGAAATGGAAGAGTCTCGCCAGGGTGCCACGACCATAATTCATGATTTATGTATCGAGACCAAACATCTACGGTCGAAATTCATTGAAGCTATAAATGCGGAGAAACTCGCGGTTCAGAATGCACTTCGAACACACCGGGAGTTCCAGTTGGCTATGCGGGGACAGCTAGCAGATGTAAGTGAGACAGACGAAATAAAAAAAATGTATTTTTCCCTATATTTTTTTTTGTCTTCTTCCTTAATGTAACACTTATACTATACCCGCAGATAACTGTTCCAATGCCATACTCTTTAAGAAGAACTTCCGCAATATATTTTTATATGTTATACTACGTACTGGACATTGAATCCGTATAGACAAGTGTAGATTGGAGGGTATAAAAAATTGTCATTTTTTTCTCTTCCCATGATAGAACGCCATTCCTTGGTTGGATGACAAATTGTTTGACATGGCTAAACGTCTCAACTGTCTCCTTCATCGACTCTTCCACAAACGAAAGAAGCTTGAGGAAGTGGAGAAAATGGTGGAAATCATGGAGAAATGTCCCCGACCGGGCTCACTACCCTGGGAGATTGAGGCGACGGAGCAATTTCATAGAATCGAATATGATATAGAAAATGTTAAAGGTTCACCATTCAACCTTGTCAAATATCTTCATCAAAGTCATTTCTCAATTAATGTTCCCAAACATTTTTTATAAAAAAAACAAATTTTTTTTTTTACAGTGAAACTGGAAACAGCAAGTATTCTCCATTCCAAATATTATGAAATCAAGTTTATTTTAAGGGAAGAGCGAGGGAAGTACTCTCCAGTTTTACGGGCATTAGAAAACCAATTACAAAATCAGAGAAAAGAGCTTCAGCAACTTCAAAAAATGTTAGAAGATGCTGTGGTTGTAAGTACTCTCCCACATTTTTTTTTTATTTTCTACAATTTCTTTTGCTAAGCTAAATTTTTTTGAATAAGATATATCTTTTTGAATAAGACATATCTTTTTGAATAAGATATATTTTTTTGAATAAATCTGAATAAAAAAAAATGTGTGGAAGAATTTGTAGCATTTATAGAGGACATGTCATGAAAAAGATAAATGTTGAACTTAATTTTTTGACAGTTCCAAAATGAAGCCAATAAGAAGTTGGTGATCACAGAGCAGGAGGCGAGTGAGAATCGGAAGCGTCGGAAAAGACAAATGGCGAGGATGAAGAAGGCCGTACAGAAGATTTTGGAGGCAAATCAACTTGCCACCACGGGGAATGCGAATCGGACGGACACGAACAAAGTATATGGGGAGAAAGGAGATGCCGACAAAGGGAGTATGTTCACAGATGAAACAGAAATCATCCGAAGTAAGAAGCAAGAGGTAGAAAGGTTCCAGGACAGAACTCGACGACTCGTGGAAGTTATGAAAGTTCCGGATTTAACCTACATTCCTCTCAGGTCACATTTTTATGCATATTCATACACTTTCCATAAAAAATATAAAGGAGATATATAAAGGAGATATATAAAAAAAAAATTACTATAAAAAAAATACGGACGACATCTTCCTGACAGCCATAAATATGTACCCCTTGATAAATGTGTGTCCATACTTTCTCCCCTTGCATTGTATGTACAATGGAGAATTTTTTTTTCTATAGGATTTTTAATGTACCACGTGAATCATTCCAAATTTTTTTCTCCTTCCTGTACAGATTTCAGACCGTCATTGATCTGGGTCATCGCTTTGAGAAGGAGCAGAAAGCCAAAGAGGATTTGAGGGACTTACTCCTCCGACAACAAAATATGCTCAACCTCATCCTCTGTCACTTCCTTTATACCGGCCAGAGGGAGGAGTCCGAATTCAATGATAAGAAGCAAACTTTGGAGCAGCAGCAAGAGAAGATTGCCAATGATATTCGGGAGTACAAGGGGAAGATGCAGAAATATGGGGAATTGGTCGTGGAAGTCCGACTGGCTCTCCTCTCTCTCATTGAGCGCTTTGACGACACCCCGAAGAAGAAGAAGAAATATGCTAATGCCAATTTAATGACTCAACTCAAAATCATTCATAAA
Organism: Disparrhopalites patrizii; assembly: GCA_034698585.1. NCBI lineage: Eukaryota > Metazoa > Arthropoda > Collembola > Symphypleona > Sminthuridae > Disparrhopalites > Disparrhopalites patrizii. The sequence continues at coordinate 9,372 of JAQGBT010002688.1, read as the reverse complement.
AAGGTGAGTAAGCTCGTGGAGACGGTGGAGGAGCTGGAGAAGCAAGTTCCGGATGATGAAGAAGATTCTAAAAATTATACTCAATATCTCAAACCCACACCCATCCCTCCTAGATTAATACGTGTAGGAACTCCCGTTAAGGATGAGGATTCCGATGGTAACATACACAATCTTATACCATTCATTACTCTTTCTCATCCTATACAATTCCTTCCTGGTAATTTTCATTATATTTTTTAATGTTTTTCCTTTTTCTTTTCTTTTTTTTTTCGTTTTGCTTCTCTTATAGCAGAGGATGAATTTGGAGATTTGAAAGTACCTGGACGTTTAGAAATCAAAGCAAAGAGTCAGCGATTCCTACATCAAGCCAAGCTAAAGAGAGGAATTCATTAAGGGGTCTCTTCTCTTTCCCTCCATTTTTCTATAGTTATCTTCTGCACACTTTTCCTCCTGACTCGTCTACTTTCAATAAAGGCAACGAGAAAGGACTTACATACAAAGCGAACATACTCATTACTAATATGTATGTGCAGATTCTTAGAAAAAGGGGTTCTAAAAGGCAAAAGGCAAGTCTCGTGTTTCCCCGAGGTTGGTAAGAGGAATGTTGATGTAGGATGATTAGACGGGAATGAGATTTAGCGAGTTATTACAAACGCCCCATGTAGCCAGTATCTCTCATGTCTGTGAGCTGGCCATTGATGAATCTCACCCGTCCTCTTTTGTCGTTGGAGGAACACAAAGCATGTCTCATCGTCAGTATGAAGCATTAATGAATGAACTGATGTCGTCCGTTCATTCTGGGGAAAATTATAGTGCATGTGACGTCAATAGAGTTTAGAATACCCGCTACACTACCGCAGAAGCCAGCAGCTGCTTTGATGCTGTTATTAACTATCAAATATGACCTAGTTAACCAGATTGTGGGTCACTTGTTATACTTAATTACTTCCTGCGCTGGTGATGGCAACCTTAGTGTCTGACGACTATGTCAGTTTTTCTAGCCGTTTATATTGTATTTATTCAAAGGCCTGTAAGGTTATTTTCCAGCCGTTTATATGCAAATACCAATGGGATTAACATGACCTTAATTTTCTACTTAAATCTGACGAGAAGTAATTTAAATAATTATTTTCCCATAATAACCTAGATGGGGTAATCATAAATAGAGGTACTTAAAGGGAATCGGAATTGTAATGGGATTTCAGGTCTCGCATATCCTGCTATCGACATGAATTTTGCGATTTCCATGGAGGCCAAAAAAGGAATGGTGCAAAGCCTGTACTTCAAGCTTTCCGAATTGCTACGATTGGTAGTACTTTTCTAATAAACGTTCGGGAAATTGTCAAGTACTTTCTGTATTTGCCACAGAAAAATGAGCATAGGATATCCAATTCTTTGTTGGGCGCATTGGAGAACACGTATAATGAATGTACCATATAAAACACGTTTTTACTTGATCATTTATCATGTGTGTATACGCGAAGAAAAGAAGAGCAAACCCATGACATCTAACCCTTCTATAACACTGTAACTGAATTATTAGTACAACATGGAGTGGGAATTCCCGTCTACCTCTTCTAGCCATATTTTGTGCGTTTGTAACGAGAAAAAAAAATTACGGAAGCCCCCACATGAAATAATATGGCACTACGGACAGTTAAATCTACATACCCGCCAGTACGGTCCGAGTCGTCGAAGGTGCATTGCTCCTCTGTCACAGAAAATTTTGCAATAAATTCTCTCCTCACCAATAAAAGGGAAACGGTCAGGGGGAGATATGGGAATGGGAAGATAAATGGCTATATAAGGTGGAGTTCACCCTTACTACTCGTGTTATTTATGACACTCTCCTCGTCTCCTCCCACATCCTCTAACATTGAGAGGATGCACAATAAATATTATTATTTGTACACTCACTATGGATACATATGCTTTTTCGCCAACCCTTTTGATCAACAAGCCCTTGTTTATCGTGGCGGTTTTCCACTACAGAAATGCAGAGAGAAAGCTAGAGGAGTTTTTAGATAAGAACCCACTTTAAACATAACATGTTCTTGACCAATTTCATTTACACAATCTCTCAGCATACTGTACTTTACTGTGAATAATCGACAACTCCCGACCTCCCTCTTAATTCAAACTCAAAACCTATTATTTAATCAGATCTACACACTAATTCCAAAAGCACTCCATCCTTTGCAAATGTACAAAAACAAAGTATTTTGGTGCACTGATTCATCTTATTACCTCGACAGTATGAATTCTGAAAGTTCTAAATGACTTTAAAAGTTGCTCTAATTTCACTCAGATAGTGATCTTTGATCTCTATGCCTTGGGAGCTCGGAGCTTTATAGAATTGCCGTCCGCTCAGTCCTTCCTAAAATTGAGAAGCCATCCGAGTGGATATGTAAAGTAAAAGGTAGCTAATGCAATAGATTGACTTGATATTTTTTCAAGGAATATCCGATTTTTAGATATTCCAATATCCAAAACTTCTTTAATTTACAATTATATTATATGTATGTAAATGTAAATACCGGGACGAAAAAAATGATTTCATAATTTAATTCGCATTATGCAAGAGGTATTTGAGACGCAGTGACAAATTAATTGGACTTCTCAAATTAAGAAGTCTAATTAATTTGTCACTGCGTTTTGGGTTTGGGTTTCTAATGTGCTGTCAGTAATAATTTTCTTTGACCTGTTTAAACGTCCAGTGCATTAATCCAATTCCTCATTTAAATAATTGAGAGGCGATAGGTGTGCAAGAATAATAGCCCAGGTTTTAAGGAGAAAATAAGTGCAATAAACGTGACAAAAAAATTTGCTCATGAAAAAGTCAGTGTGAATATTTCCCGAACCGGGTGCTTAAGAAACCCGGAAAGAGCGAGAGGAGAAGAGAAAGTAAGCTAAATTTCACCCGGGAGAAAGCCAGCGATATCTACTGAGGACATTGGACACCATTAGAAGGTGGGATAAACTTCCTGCCAACAAAGGACACGCACTTTCACTCCTTTTTATAATACATTCCAAGTCTTTAAAGGTTGTGACAAAATATTTTAGTTAGTACGAAGGCCTTTTTTTATTAAATGCCTACACCCTATTTAACGTTTAAGTGAAGCTCCCATGGTGGGTGTAATCTGGCAGCGATAACGAGGTGTTTTATGTCCCGATAAGTAAATAGGTAATGCCAGATAGTTGAATCATCATTCCTCCAATAATCCTTAAAATGTTAAAATATTTGTCACAACCCCAATAAACAATGTTATGCAGATCTAATTTTTTTTATTAAATGTTCATTGGCTTTATCCATATAGAGATCTGCGGTTTTATGGAAAAAAAATAGTTGTTGGACAAGTATTGTCTCCAAGTAAACGAGGAAGTCATGGCATTGGTCATCATCCTAGGGGTTATTTTATGGGGAGTTCTCTCCTGGTTAAAAAGACACTTTATCAACACTCAGTACGATGAGCACACATCGAAATTACCGAAAGATTTTTTCAATAATCCCGATTCCAAGTTCACAGACGAGCAAAAGCGTCAGACTTATGCTGAGGTTCGTCAGCCTATATTTACACGTTAAGATATTCTGGATGGGAATACATAACAAAAGAAGGCTTTTGAACGGTAATGGATATGGATGGTCAATTATTCTCTTATAGATCCGAAAAAAATTCCTGGAAGAGAAACATAAAAAGGAAGAGAAGATGCGGAAGGATTTCGTGGAGGAAGCTTTTCTCAGGAAGGAAGTTCGGGACGAGTTTGGATATTTTGATTATGTACATTACATACGCCCTTTCATTCGTCCGTTGTTGTCCGCTTATTTCCTTAAAATCATCCGTTATTGCTCATAATAACCTAAATATTGCTTTGATTGATCTTTGCACCTCTTTATGGTTGAAATATTGATTGATAACAGATATGGCGTATTTCATTACAAAATCAAGAATATCTAAATCATATCCGTTTCAGGACAATAACGAAGGTGCTTTTGCTCTGGCGGAGCGTCGTCGACGAAAAAATGAGGCAATTCGACGTTACAAGAAGGAAATGGAGAAGAAAATGACGGATACATCATCTACAAGCAAAGTGGACGAGTAGAGCACCAGAATTCGAGAATTAGGGATTTTTCATATACGAGTATGATATGGTTCATCGTGGCAAATGGAAGAAAATGTTTAGTGTGGACTATAATAATATAATACATATACACAATAATGCAATTCCTTTGTAAATATATTCCGTTTAATACAATGCTTTTCATCTTCACCCAATGTTACATTGTTTAATGTGAGCCAAACATGTACCAGAAAAAAACGTTTAGTCTCGTGGCTAAGTTTTTCAATGCCAGAAACTATTTTTGTATTTACGATCATTGACAAGTCTGTAAAATATATTTGTACATATATTTTGTAATAACCACGAGAACCAAGGCTGAAGAATTTTTACGATCATGGAAGAAGCTACACTACAGAAGTATAGAATATTTGGAAATAGCCTGTGTGGAAGACCATATAATGCATATTATTTGTATTGACGGCTGTGATAGAACGTATACATAAAAATATATTTGCAACAATGTAGTAAACTGAGTCAATAGGAATTTTTCTGAAATGGTGGGAAGCTATTTCTATCCTCAGAATTTGACGTAAAAGTCTGTGAACGTTAGTTTTTTTTACAGATTGTCTCCACTGTGAGTTGATGTGTCATATTATACCATGTGATTCAATCTAGAGTTTCAGTTCCAAGAATAATACTCTACACCATTCATTTGACTTGCCATATCCGTAAAATATCCTTTCCGGCCTCACACCTACAGGAGGGACAAGGACACGGCTGGAATTATCTCTTTCGTCAAAAAAATTTTCACGATTTTCCATCCGTCGTTTCGGAAGTGTCATCCTCATCGTCGTCACCTCACTATCGTTTAAGCGGATGTTGTACAAGAGATAGCCAGAGAGTAGAAGTGCAGATTAGGGAAGATTACGTATCAATTATTATTCATCCGTTTGCTTTTTTTTACCTTCAATGTCCTATACTCGTAATGGTAAATTCTACAGAAAGGTGAGGATATTTTGGAAGAAGAAAAAAAAATGATGTCATGCTCCAACACTTCATGAGTAACAACAACGTTTTATCAAAAATACTGTATACGTTTGCTAGATTTAGTATGAACACAGCAATAAATTACACAGATATTTGCCTTCTTTTTTTTTTTTTGCTAGGCTTGAATACAATCTGGAAAGAGAAAAAACCATTGCCAAATATAGTTGAAAACAACGGGAGAATATTATCCTTTACACATTATTTTTCTCCCTTGGGACAAGATGCAAAGGTGAGAGTGGATGATTAATCGTGCCAGTGCGTTCTCATTATCTATAAAAAAAAATGGGTGGTTGGTATAGATTAGATAATTTTTTTCCCGAAGTGCTAACCTCATTGAGTCCTCGCCAAAGCCCTCTAGTACAGCAGTCATCCTTCCAACGGATGTTGGTCTTAGTTATTTAAATTGGTTCCGATTCCAGGCAGTACAAATACTTTGTGTAACAGTTTCAATTTAATTGGAGAAGCAATTTGGTGTAATAATTAATTTAGTGGAAGTTAAATTTACTATTTATAGTTTTGATATTAACCAAGAGAAATACAAGTTAGTGTGTGCAAGTGTATCCTTCGCCTGTTCAAGAGGGCCGTGGGAGCAAAAATGGCCGGAACACTCAAGTTCGCCATTTTGCTTGTAATTGCATTTGCCAGCATCCTTTGTGTCGTGGGCTCGGATTCGGAAGTTGTACCAATTCCAGATGAGGATGTGGAACTCATTGGTAAGAAATAGCTTTTATAAAAGTTAAAATGTATTTAAAATGCATTTAAAATGTGCATAAAATTTAACCAGGAGGGCAATGTCTTCAAAAATTTCATTTTCGTAACGAAAACATTATACACCAGTGGTTTTCTTGAGACATTTATTGGCGAAAATTGCATGTGCATATCACATATACTACATACATATTTTTTAGTCCCGATTTAATTTTTTTTTTACAACAATGCGAATTTCATCCAATCACATGTAATCCCACGTGAATCTTATGTATTTGGTAGATATAGAAAAATATTTGATGTGTAATGATTAATTTTCGAAAAAGATACGGGTGACCCAATGACCTCGAGGGTAGCCCCAAAAATGCCGGATGCAAAAACAGGGAAGCAACTCTATGGACCTTCCAATAGCCCGGGCATCTACACGTTGACGGCCGATCGTTTGCGCCAAATTCGGGAACAGGATATCCTCTACCCCTTCTATGACAAGGGTGAGTCATTCCCGTAGAAATTAATGTGTAATTACAGGGAACCCAAATGGAACCCAAATGTGTACTTGTTCAATCCTAATGATTTTATTCGTATAGGAGCCAACGTGGACAATATTGGTGACTACCAGAAGACCATCAAAGATAATTCCCCACAGATCACCAAGCATCTGAATTTCCTTTTGCCATTCTTTGGATTTGGTTACAATTATACTTGGGTAAGTGCTCATTCGCATGCATTTGTATACATTGCCCCAAAATGTCTGCTCCCATGCTCTGCGTGGTGACTCATAATTCTAATTTTTTTTATCGTATTATTTGTGTGAAGGTTTCCATCCACGGTTTCCTGGCTTTTAGTGACGGTCCAACTTTATCCCCCACGTACCCCTTGGAATTCCCTATTACGGATTACCCTCGCCAATCAGATCCCTCCTTCATTGGTCCCTTCTATTCCAAATGTAAAATCGGGGAGTTGAACGGAGATGAGATTGATAAGAGGCGCTCTGGTGTCTACTTTCGGTAAGACTTTCACAATGAACCATTTCCTCCAATGGGACTCTTCACGAACTTTATCCAAGGGCAATTAAAATGAAAGAAGAATGATTTTTTTTCATCCCATTTATTTGGGTGGCCAATTGGCAATTGTAGTAGGAATGGAAACATAATTTTTTCTTTATTTTTTTTTGTGATCTTCCCTTTCACAATATTATAGAGTGGAACGTGATCTTCTCACAAGAACGGATCAATTTGGGGTAGAATTACGGGAGAGACTTCTATGGGACATCAGAGAAGGGATTGTGGGTGCCGATTGGTTTGAGCCAAGGCATGCTGTCATTGTCACGTGGAAGAACGTAACGTTCGCCGGTGGTACGATTCATGCTCGTAAAACGGTGGGTCTTCGATTTCTCATTATTAATTCATATTATTTACATTTAGCCACAATTATACAGCGTTTGGACTTTTCCATCCCTCCCATCCCCTCCCTTTGAAGACTGAAATGGTCCTATGTGGATATGTGAAGTATTTGCATGCGTATACAAAAAATCTTTTTTATACGTAATTTCCCTTCCACACAGACTTTCACTATTTCCATTGAGGAAAATTACCATTTGGGAGTAATTAAATCCCAACTGCGATGTGTGTACATACGAAAGAGTAATCAAGGGATGTAATTCCCCTCTTTTACAGACCAATACTTTCCAGCTGGTTATTGGGACGGACGAGACCCGGACGTATGCTATATATAATTACAAGCATCTTGGATGGCAAACTCACACTGAAGCTGGAGGCTCCAGTGAAGATGGTACTGGAGGAACACCTGCTTTCGTAAGATTTCTCTCACTTTCTCTTTCTCAATCCCTCTTCAATCCAGCCTTGTCTATTTAGTTACATTCTTTTTTTCCCCTCTTTTAATCGTTTCCGCAAGCCTTTCTCTTAATGAGTGTCCTTTAATTCCACTGGATTCCTTCCCATTCAATTCTCCTTTATCCGCTAATTTGAGTTCCGCCAAACACTCCTGCCTACCCGGGTGCACTGTGAATCCATGCACACCAGGCCCATTTCCCCATTCACGGAGAAGGTCTTTGTGACACACATTTTATTGTTCTCGTTAGAATATAAATAAAGTAGTTTAGCAGCACTGGAAAAAGCGGGTTTCTCCCCATAAATGAATTACTAGGCCTCGTGATCTAGGCCTTGTTTTGGCTGTCTATAGTTTTAGTAGACAAAATGTGTACATATACATCTGTAGCTCTATATAGGCAAAGAAAATCCGGGGAGTTGAGGAGAAACACTTTGTACGTTTGTACATACAGAAAACTTGTACTTTTGGTAATTTAATCTACATCCTCGTAATTAGATTATGCCCTGCCACACCAGACAGAATTCCAAGAGGATAAAGGGACTGGAAAGCATTGGGAGGGAGGGGTAATGAGAGCATTATCGTTTTCGCTCAAGCTATAAATGGGTACTTTGATGAATAGGGTGTGAGACTGGTCGGAATGAGTTCATTTGTATTCTGGATGTCTTTATTACAAATTAATTACCAACATGAGATGTTTCCACCAGACTAAAACTCGTCCTCTCTTCCTGAAAAAACTTTTTTATCACGTCCTCACTGAAGTTGAAATACTTTCCATTTTGGCAAATGCAAATATACCTATACATATACATACATACAAATAGACAAGAGAGATGATTAACTCCTCCGTCCTTGTGAATGCCTTGTAGCCGTAGTGTGATGGTTGTAAATGGACACTTTTTTTTTTGGATGTAACAAGATGGCGGTGAGGATGACGAGAGATCGTATGTGTGTGAATGACAATGAAAAATAATAAAAGATGATAACAATGTTTTTTCTTTATCTCCGAATATACCATATAGATTGGATTTAATGCTGGAAATGCAACTCGATCTTTTGAGTACAAGCCCTACTCACAGTCCACCAAGCTCCCCAATATTATGTCGAGCGGGCATGTGAACAACAAGCCAGGACGACACATCTTCCGAATCGATGAGAAAATCATGCCGGGACAATGTATTCCTGAATTGTGTAAGTTTTATGGGCGAAGGAGATGACACATTTGACAGAGTATCTCCACGATTTATGGAGGCGGGGGGAGAAGGAGAAAGTTTTTTAGTAGTATGTACATATACGGCACTTAATATGACACTAATAACTATTTTCCTTCAGATCAAATGACGGCTCATTCTCAAATGCTGACTTTTGCTCCGGAAAGTGGCAACATGTTGGGCGGAACCATTGTCAATATTACAGGACCGTGCTTTACTCGTGACCAACCTATTACTTGCAGGTATATTATATTTAGATACATATTGACATTTATCCTGTCATAATACACATTTGTCCCTACACACATGTGTACCACCCTATTATTAGAATGCATACACATATGTGCAGTTTGCTTGGGGTAGCATAATAAAAGGGAATGCGAATGTGTTGGTGGAAATGAGAGCGAGAGAGAGAGCCAGAGAGAGAAAGAGAGCGAGAGAGAGCGAGAGAGAGAGCGAGAGAGAGAGCGAGAGAGAGAGCGAGAGAGAGAACGAGAGA
>JAQGBT010002687.1:0-22837 GCA_034698585.1 Disparrhopalites patrizii | reverse complement strand
TGAAAAATTACACACACACATACATATGCCTGCACATCTCACACAAATACACTACATACACAAATACAAACCCAACAATATAAATATAAATAGAAGACCCAGGAGGAATATCGAATTTTTGAAGAAAAAGCACTTCCATTTTTTTTAGTGAGCTGTACTTTGTAGTAAACGTTGTGAGTCATTACTTTTACATTACATGACAAATTTTTATGAAATAGTACGTGTATATATATGTATATTACTTTTTTTTTTATCGTTATGAGTCACGTTTACTGAAGGAATTAATTGACTTGTGTGCATATGCGTATACCTCTTAGGAATGATGGGTGATTCACCATGAGTTTTTCTTGTACAAACGTGTACGTAGTAAGTATATGCTTGCATAAATATTGGTCTTCGTCAAAGAATATAATTAGAAGAAGGAAATGAATTGTTAGTTTTTTTTTCAGCTCCCGATATACGTAATGTGTTCTTAGGTGTTGTAGGAAGAAGGTAGGAGTGATAAAACTGGATGCATTGCCTGAAGTTTTGTCTAATGAAAGGAACAACTACAAACTCCCAAAAAGCTCTGCCACCGTACCTATTAGGCTGTAGATCCAATACACGTGCATGTGTTTTTCCCTGGGAAATTTTAATGAGCATGGACGTCCAACAATAGAGCCTTAAAACCTGCTCGCAAAAAGATGACGTTCGATTTCCTCTGTATTACTGCCTATTACCAATACCCTTTGGCTCAGAACCAGATTACGTGCCTGTGTACACTAATGACGGTGAAACGAGTTGTAAAACTTGTACTACAGTCAAGTAGTAATCTTCTTAAGTTGATCGTCAGAAATAGTGCGAAAGAATGTATATTATATTTTCCAGACTTTTATCCTTGACTTTTGTCCAAAGAAATATTGCATGTATTTTTATATCTAGTAAATGTAGACATTCTGGTTGAGCGAGAGCTGAATAAAACTACACTTTCGCAGGGAAAGGGAGGAATGGGGGAGAGCATGCAGACGCTTCAATGTGTATAGATTTAATTATTTTAGATTAGAGGTTGATTGATGCAATTATTCATGCTTTCAGCATATGTATAACTAGCTATTACAACTTGAATTCAATAGTTTCCTGGGGTCATTCATCACTGTTATGGCACTTACTACTGTTACTACACTAAAAGCTCCTCCTATACTACTCTTTATTTCCCACGAGTCGTGGTGCAAGGCGGATGAAGAGACTACGTAGTAGTGTCCTATTCCTCTATCGCTTTCCCTTCGTATAGTTTAGCTTTTATGACTCCTGGTAACTTAAGAGGACAAATAGTAAGTGACATGAGAAGCGAAAAAAAACCGACATTGTGAATATTGGTTGAGCTTTTGTGGAAGTTTTTTTTTTTTTTTTGGCGGGGGGTTTGGGATATGTAAAATGTGAGTAAATGCAACCACTTCTAGAGCTTTTGTTATTATTGTTAATCTAGCAAGTAATAACAGAAAGAAGAGTTAGGGATTGTGGGAAGCACAGGAGTACATGTCCGCGTCACATTGTACATACATGCATAATTTACACGCATCATGTCGATGTCGAGGACGAAGGCGGCCCAAAAATGCAGTAGAAGTAGAATATAGAAACTGAGCCGTTATGCTATTATATTTAGTACGTGAATTTACGTAAGTAATACTGCACCTAAATATTGTTAATTGAATCGCTTTAGACTATCCGTGACATTATGACAAATGTAAATAAGCCTTATCACTGCGCTATCACGTAAAAAAAAGTAGTGCATATATATAGAATCCAATTCCAAATGTGTGCACGATTTACAGTTAAGCATTTGTTTAAGTGGTTATAGTAGCAGATACTATTTTGCTTACTGGATCACTGTAAAAAAAATGTTTTTATTTACTAGGAAGTACTCCAAAGGGCAAAACGATAGGGAATTTATCCTATCGTTTGTGAACATTTCATTTATGCATTATTATGCGTACAGACTATGTTGGTGTATCTTTGCATACATGCGAGATTTTAAACATCAGTGTTTTTTGATCTTATGTATTGTGTTGGCCTAAGCAAAAATTACATGTGAAAAAGTGACACGGCTGTTTATAGACGTGTTTCTATTTACTCACACATTGTGTGTCACTCTTACTGTCTTTTACTGACTTATTAAAACTTGAGCGAAAAAAAAAATACATGCACGCAACGTAACCATCTATTTTGTTAATGTTCTACATTTTTGCTGTTTTTAACTTTGCTTTGCAGGTATACCACTGGCAAAAAGGAGCGTGGCATTGTGAGATACAAGATGAATTCAACGCGTGTGGAAGATTGTGTAGGCGTGCTGGAATGATTTCCGAGTTTCATAAATTTCCTACTCAGTTAATTCAATTGATTTAGCTATTAGGAAACAATAATATTAATTAATATTAGTTTTGTAAATATACATATAATACGTAGGAAATAAGTGCTGTCCATCGCCAGACTGCGAGAGGACCTATTCCTGTAGTACTTTGCTATTTGAACACATACACACTTGCATCTGCTTAAAGCAGTTTGACTTTCTACGATTTCCTCGTATGTCAATCTGTTTCTCATAAAAATGTACAAATTGCATTGCTAGAGATAAACAAATATTTGTACTTTAAAAAAAAGAAAACTTAATATTTTTACGTGGCTAGAATTTATGTAAATTATAATTCACTATTAAGCGTATATGCATTCTTTTTATGCGAGAGTATTTTAGCAGTCATGGTTGTTTTAAGTGTAATAAGATGTAATAATTTATGACACTGTTACTCTATTTCACACCTCCGCCAAAGAGTTTGTACGTCATTTTTGGGGTGGTGGAGCCTTTCTAGCAACTACATTACCTTTGTAGTTGCATGCTATTTGTAGGAAAGAGTCATTTTTACGAGTTTACAATTTTTACATATTTCTATTTTACTTACACTCAAAGTTCACAAATACTTAATGCTGGAGATTTTGATTAAGAGAAGCAAATTTATTTGTACGGCAAAAATCTGCCGAATGTTCGTTGATTAAAAGGGAGCTAGAATTAGATTACCACAATAAAATAAGTGTTCGCAGTTGTTAGGAATTCAATGTAGAAACACAAGTTATCTCCGTCACAGAAGTTTGTTAAACAGAAAATTTTCCAGTGGACTTTGTGCACCTAATGTTATTGTGACTGCGACCAAGCGTAAATAGTACTGAAAATTTATTCTTAAATAAAGTATGTTTGTATGCTAGAGTAGAAATAATAAGGGGTGCAATCTGAATTACGGAGTCCGAAAGGAAAAAAGACTATAGAGGGGTGTAAAGAAGCGTAGCTCAAGTGCATGGTCATATCCGCAACTAAAAATATTTTACATGCCGAAGCTAAACAAATCGACTTTGTGACTGTCTGAATCCCTGGGGCATTGCCTTCATCAACTTTGTGTCTCTTTTTCGCAACTATGGGACGTCTAGGTGATTCATTCGGAAAATATCTTTATTATTTGCTCGTGGTCCTCATTTTCTTTCTTGTTCTGGCTGAGGGAATTGAATCTGGTCAACCTACCAAAGGAAAAAAATGGTCAAAGCGAGGTAAGAAAATGTTTTGTTATGTTTCTCTTGGGGAATCGCGAATAGAGTATAGTATTACATTAACTGTAATCACTGGACTTTAGTGTAGTGGAAGGATAGGCCAGTAGGGAATTTAGTGTTATTTAAAAAAAAAAGGGAGCGTTCCAGTTCTACAAACACGACCGCTTGTTCTCAATGATAATGATAAAATTATGAAAATGTTTATATCATCTTTTTATGTTTGTATTATTCGTTTCCTACATTCGGTTGGATGCTTGAGATGTGGATAAAAAAGGTGGCTGAAAACCACATCAGTTTCTCAGGATGTCAGGATTTGCTATGGTCTCTTAGAACAAATTGCATGGTCATTTTTCCATGGGTTGTCCTGAGTGGGTTAACGGTGATAGTACGCGTAAACTGACAAGACTTTGCTTTTTAAGGAAAATCTGCTTCAAAGTTAATTCGTTCCATTTCGTTATCGATGGAAAAATTCATTCTTTCCTTGTAGAAAACAAGTATATTGCATTAAAGGATTACTATCTACATCAGCGTGTCTTAATTTACCGGGAACCCTTTGAAAGAGATTATGTTTATTTTATTTATTTCTGTAAGCTTTCAATGTGTACATATTTTCTGCCTGACGATGTATTTATCCCGCGCAAGTTTGACTGGCACGTGCCATTGTATAGCCCAGAAATGTAAAGCAAGCCTTTCTCCAAATGAGAAATCGGTACATGCAGTGTTAGATTAAAAATACAAGTATTAGACACAGAGAAAGCTCTGTAGGAATTGCTGAGGCAGCTGAGAAGGTAGGGACGGGAACGGGAAAGCAAAATTGACTCGAGAAAAAACGTAAAGCGTTTGATGAACTCAGGAGAGAGTTTGTTGCAAGCCGTCTGGAGTTCAGTGTATTTGCAGCGGAGAACAGGGACGTTTATTTACTCATGTGCATATGAAATTTTACGCAGATGGGAAAGAACCTCATGGAGCTGCTGGTGCCCGGAGAATCAGCCCGCGTGTCCTGAACAAGAGATCTTTGCCTGTGAATAACACTTTTTCACCCGTAAGTGTACAAACTTTCCCCCTTATTTTATAGTCATAATTTACGTAAAATGTCTCAGCGCACTTACAAAAAATTACTACAAGCAGAAGTTTACAAAATGTAATGCATTTTTAGCTCAGGTTCCACGTCAACTTTATGAATTTCAGTGTACTCATACCTTTTGCAGTCCTACCATGTTGTACTCGGTCCATGCTCAAGAATTTAAGCAGTTCTCGAAAAGAGCAATTTGGAAGGCTTTAAAGTTTTATTTAGTAATTCCGGTGTACTCGTGCTTGGACGAGTTACGACAGTCACCAGGAAGAATAATTTCCGCCTTTTAATGTACCTTTTGGACGGCTTTTGTGTGTTTTTAAAAATTTGAGATGAAGTATGTAATACTATGTATTTGAATGACGAAAGGCTACGATGAAATTCTTCAACTTTCGGACAGACCGCATGAAATTTCATGAAAAGAATTTTGAGCCCCCGCCTGCCACCACGATACCAGTGGCAACGTAACATTTTATGCTTTTATGTACTAAATGCATTCACAAAATAAAACCTGCTTACAAATCACCCTCTGTCAATTAAAACCTCTAGGATGAGGTCTCCTCCTCAAGGAACTACTGATCTATAGTATGAGCACGGCAAGCGTTAAAAAAGGTTTGTTTGGTAGGCAATAATGGTTGTATTTGGGTGCGTGTGCATGCATTTGGCTGTACCAATCTTACGGGATAGGATATTCATTTAGCAGCTGCCGTTATTTAGAGGAGACATGAGGGTTGTATTATTGGGAGGCATCAGTGCGAGGACTGTACGTGATTTTTCTTTGTAGCCTCGCACGGTTTAAAACTTTTGTGTATGTTTGTTTCAGAATGAAAAAGGAAACCATTTAGATGAAATTTCCATTGAGCTTCCTTTGGATTCCGGTAACTTTTGGCTGGATTTACGACTGAATCGGTACGTATCCTTCAATATTTCTTCTGGAAAGATGCATCAGCACATGGTAGCATCCTTTACAAACGCTCACCACATGTTTCACTCTACACGAGTCGATCCCAGCCATTGTTGGGTTTACAGATATTTAGTCTTGTTGCTATTACATACTGGCATACACACACATGTTAGGATGTTTATTATGTTGGAAGAGGGAACGTGTCTTCTGTCATGAGGATTCTACTTTATGTACTTACACGTACACACACACACACGAGAAGCAGGATATTTGTTTCAGTGATTTTTTGAGAAATTGTTTTCTCTTCTTCTATGATTTGCTACAACTTAAAATGTGTACCGTTCGAATAAGGTTTTTTGTTTAAATTTGAAGCTAACAATGACTGAATGGCAGTTTTTTTTTCAAATTATGATTTGCGAATTCTGATGTGTTTTATACGCCTAGTCATTTCCACATGTTTACATCTTAACATGCTGGCAATTTTCACCCATTATTAAAATAAGAACATTTGATATTGAAATCTATTCGATTAAAATCATACTAAGCTCAAGGTTTGGTTGACTCTGTGTTTCTGCCCTTGTGGAAATAATTGATGTCTTTTGCTCGTCCTGCAGGGATCTCATAAATGATGGCTATTTTGAGCGGCATCAGAACAATGGATCTGAAATTATTCACAGACCAACACCAATGGTAAGTTTTCTTCTGACGTTATGACTTATTTAGTTATGAGAGCAGTAAAAGTAAGAAGGACTATCGCAGGACAGGACGGAGGGAGTCATTTTCAATGACCTAAAGAAATAGAAATCTTGTTCATACGAGTTGATTCTTTCTGTGACATTAACATGGTTGCGTGTTCTTCCACAGACGGTTGACTTATGTCACTACCAAGGCAAGATAAGAGGAAAACGCACGTCTTGGGCTGCACTCTCCACATGCAATGGAATTAGGTGAGAATACACAAAACTCACTTCCTGTAAAAGTGTGCATGTGATATGCATCTATTTCCTTTTGAAGGGAAAATGAACCCATTTTTCTCACACATTTGAGTATGTATATGTACACGTGCTTTTGTATTGCCGACGTGAAGACAATTTTCTAAGTATTTATGAACGTCGACACGCAGTTGTGAGTTTTTTCATTTCATTAAAAAAAAGTATTTTTTTAATAAGAACTGTCCTGCGTCGACATACCCTATTTCCTTGTCATTTTATTCGCTTTTAAGTTTCATGAAATAAAATCTTTGTAGCTTTTACTGGTGTAAGATAGTAAAAAAAAACTGATGGTGGTTGCATGAAAGAGAAATGTCGTTCGTCTTTGACGTCACTGTCGAAAGCGTGTGTGTCAAACATAAAACAAATGATTCAGGTCATGGTGTGTGCTGTCACATTTTGTAGGTTTTTTCAACACCCTCAATAACGGATTTGTCTTTTTACTTTAGCGGTGTTGTATTTGATGGGAAACATTTGCACCATTTAACACCATACTGGAGCGCTAATTTAACCAGGGTGGAAAAGAGTAATGGTACCAATTGGGACACTTTGCATTACAAGCACTCCGACCTTCGTCCATCATCTAATGCTTCTTCATGTGGTAAAATTTACCAAAATATTTAACATTCGTTTTAAGTCATTTACTCCAGTAAAAGGGAGGTTGATATGAAGCAGAAAATAACGTTTTTAGAGCATGCAAATTTACACGTACCCACGGAACCGAGCCAAGACTTAAACAGTCTCCTTCGGCTGTCCCACTCAGACTCCAGTACTGATTCAACAAGTTTGAAGGAAGCGAAAAGGGTACGTGAATCATTCATTCGCTTTGGAAGAAGAAGGAATGGTCTTTTGAATTAATTTGTTTTAAATTATCCTTGTCCACATGTGGTGAGTCGGCGAGTGATTCATTTCGACTTGATTGCAGGTGAAGCGTTCATCCAACACTGAGAATTACCATGAACCATTTGATGCAAATCAGAAGTCACGGTATGTGGAGATGGTCATAGTGGTGGACAATAAAAAATATATTGAGCTTGGGTCGGATTTGAAAAGAACCATTAGTCGTACTAAAGAAATTGCAAATATTGTGAACGCGGTAAGTTGCTAATTTTAATATCTATTTAAAATTTGTAGGATGAAAGTAGTAGTAAGATAATTTTTATATCTGAATCCGAACTCAATTTTATTCAGTTATACTCACCTTTAAACATCTTTATCGCGTTGGTGGGAGTTGTTGTTTGGACGGAAAAAGATGAAATCACCTTATCTTCGAATGGCGATGACACCTTAGCCAATTTTCTTTACTACCGAAGGGAACGGCTTTTAAAGGAACATCCCAATGATAATGCTCAACTCCTAACGTAAGTTTTTGTGATTTTCCACGTGCTTTCATGCTTCATACATGTTGTTTAGGATTACTATTAAATTCATAGCAAAAAGATGTTCATGAACCTACTACTCACTTTGACACTTTTGTTTACAAAATTAGAGCGGTGGAGTTTGAGAAAGGAGTCGTGGGAAAAGCCATGCAAGGGCCAATGTGCAGTTACAAATTCTCTGGTGGTGTTAATTCTGACCATAACTCTTTAACTGGAATTGTGGCCACAACAGTTGCTCATGAATTAGGACATAACTTCGGTTTGCCGCATGACGGAGATGACTGTAGGTGTACAGGTGCTAATGGCCGCTGCATAATGTCCGCGTCGTCTAGGTGGGGAAGATGTTTTCTGTATGTTTAAACAAACAAAAACGTACGGCTGTTAAATTGTTTACTTTGGATTGCAGTTCAAACAGGACATCAACCTGGAGTTCCTGCAGCTTGGAACATCTAGCGTATGCCTTTGACCATGGGATGGATTATTGTCTTCGAAATAAGCCAAAACGGTAATAGAAATTATTATAGTACATATATAGCGCATTATGTATCAAAGTTCGTCGCATTATTGGTGTCTTAAATATTTTTGAATAATAATGGATAAAATAATAATGAAGTATGCTATGGGCACTCTCCTGCAGCAGTTAGTAGTACAAAAAAGGTACACAGTATTAGACTCAAGCAAATTTGATGTGTACTGCTTTAGTTTGTTTGATGGACCTGTGTGCGGGAACGGCTTCACGGAGGAAGGGGAAGAGTGTGACTGTGGTCTACCGGACTCGGAAACGTGTAGAACAAATACTTGCTGCAATGGAGCAACATGTAGATTGCACAAAAATGCCACTTGCGGTGCTGGAAGTTGTTGTGACTTGTCGGTAAGCTTTTCCAGCATGTGTACATTCGTGCATTGCCCAAACACGATTCTGAGAGCTAATTCAGTATTTTGTTCATCCTCAGATATGTCACTACAAAGTAGGTGGAACAGTTTGCAGAGCTGCCTCAAATATCTGTGACTTGCCCGAATATTGCACAGGGGAGACTGAATTCTGTCCCGATGATATCAATAAACACAATGGACAGCAGTGCGAAACTTCCAATGGGCAGGTTAGCAATTTTGAATACATGTCTCATTTATTTGACCTTAGCTTATCATTACCTTATTATTTAACCATGGTAATCAGTTTAGCTTCTTTCGTTAATAATGTACGCGGTAAACTGTCCAGTCTATTTTGTGTGGTTACCCTTTATGGGAAACGTTAACCTGCGCGTGCATGATCATCTGCTGATCTTTGAATTGCAGCACATTATGTGACGTGTGTTTTTGTTTTATAATGACATAAAGTATTTAAATTGATAGCGTCTACACTCTAGGGTTGAAGCCAAGTGAGTCCGTATGAGAAATCGTGATTGTGTATATTATGTATGCATTATAATAATGCATGCGCATATGCGAAAATATCTATAGGTTTATATCATTCATTAATTGATCGAATTGATCAACGTTTGCGTACGTAGGCGTACTGTTACGAAGGAAGATGCCGAACTCACACCGATCAATGCAGACTTCTATGGGGGCCGTCTGGAAATAACTCGAACTACATGTGCTACCAGAAAAATGTGAATGGGTCACGCTACGGGAATTGCGGATATGATTTGGTGTCAGGAACTTACAAAGCATGTAAACTTGAGTAAGTGTTCGTACATATTTTACAACGACTTCGATCTAGCGGAGGATGTTGATGTGGATGAGGTTTAAGGCTACTCTTTGGGTTTTGTTTATAGGGATGTGCGATGTGGGGTTCTTCATTGCAAGTATTACCATGAGAAATTGGAGTTTGGTTACGAACCTGTAGCTACGCTGTCAAGCTTTTTCGTGAGCTCACAAGGCGATATACATCCATGCCGGTCGGTAACGGTAGATTTCGGTACTCAAGATGTGGACCCAGGACTTGTTCCAGATGGCGCTAAATGTGGAACCGATAAAGTGAGTCTGTGGGCTTACTTGCTTACAGAGAGAGAGAGAAATTGAAAATTATTGAATCTGATTATGCCTAATACTTATATTATTGTATTTTTTTACTTATTCATTATGTGGATTATATGCACACTACTGGTACATATGTATACATATAACCGCATTTACTAATCCAGTACATTTTATTCATGATCGCAGATGTGCGTCAATCAAAAATGCGTCACTGTTGAGTCCATATCAGCCCCCTTTGCTTGCCCCGGAGGTTGTGGATCTTACGGTGTTTGCAATAGCAAAGGCCATTGTCATTGTGATGATGGCTATGGAGGACGCAATTGTGCGGACTCAGGTTTCGGCGGTTCTGTTGATAGCGGACCTTCCGTGGACCCTTATGGTATGATATTTACTCAGGTCTTAATACACTGTAATATTATCGAATGGTATGTGATACAATTTCAGCTGAACTGTAACTATATTTGCAGCTACTTCACTATTTGCGAAATCCCTTTATGTGACGTTCCTTGGATTTATTCCTCTCATTGCCATAATTTCCTTCTACATTTACTATGCGAACGAGAACTTCAAGAAGCTTTGCGTCCGTGGTAGAGCATTTGCAAGACCTCAGTAAGTTTTCCAAAGTTTAAGTTACTTTGAGTGAAATATCAGGACTACTGTAACCTGGTTTTGTGTTTCTAGGAACCGAAACCGAAACGGCAATAATAAGTCACAAACTAACGGAGGCATGGGGATGCGTACAATGGAAATATCTAGCCCTGCAGCTTCAAATTCAAGCAATAATAATTCTAAAGTCACAACCCCCGATGACTTTTTTGGAAAGTACAAAGGATTTACAATTTCCCCTCTCCCTCAGTCGCCTGACCAACCTGGGTCACATAACGTTACCAACGTTCCTGAAACAATTAAAAATTTCAACAATAATAGTGGTACCGTGAGAACGGCTAACAACGGTGGAATCCCTAGCGCTACTAATTCTAATGTGTATTACTCACCGGTTCCAACCCAGACGGTTAATGAGACTCTCGTGAAAAACAATGAAATGCCTAGCAAATCCTACGCAAGTAGCTTGCTTCAGAAAGGAATGGCTAGGGTGTCATGGGCACAGCCTATTGCTCAACCACTCCCTTCGAATTCTCCGGGAAGTGAAGATGAAAATACACCAGCGATCGATGGATCCCTTTCTCACAATTATGGTAGTTCGGAACCGCGTCCAAGATTTTACTCAAATTTCGGCTCAACCGGTGAAAGTATTCACGCAAACACGGGTAAAGGTAGCGGAAAAAATCATTCAAACACGGCTAATTCTGGGGATACACATAAGCTGAGTACTAGCAGTCAGTCGGCCTTATCAAGACTCGCGGGTGCTATTCCCTTCGTTAGGAACTCCATCCGTAACTTCACTTCATCTATCGATGAATCTAAGATAGGAACTAATCCCAAACCGAATCGGAAAGCTCTAGAGATATCAACGCCCATTTTACACACTGGCGGTGACAATAAACCAGCAGTAAATTACCAAAATTTAATGTCAGTTTCAACAGATAGTGACTCCAAGGTAGAGGATGAAATTGATTACGCCAACACGGGAACGAAGAAAACTAGTAAAGGAAGATACGCTAATGTTCCTTTAATTGATGAGAGTCCTGTTAAAACGGTCAATAACTCAGAAAAAAATTGGCCGAAAAATTCACAAATAGAAAGAATTAGGCCCGAGAATAAGCAGACTGAAAGAAAACCAGTGTTGCGAGCACACAGTATGATACAGCCTAGTAGGAATTCCATTCATAATGGCAATTCAAATTATAATTCATTACGGCGACCACGGCCATCGGGACCGCCACCGAAACCCCCCAGTGTCCCCCCACCACCTCCCCCTAGTTCAACTCCTCCTCCTGTCATAGTTCCTCAGAAAGCCAGAAGCGAATCTCCTCCACCCATAACCAAAACTAAAAATATTTTGCGCCCTCCGGTAACCGCAGCTAATATTTCTTCAATCTTAAAATCTTTTGGACGAAATAACAGCAATAGCAATACCTTTGGTTACGATTCTGAAATTCCTAAGCGTACTGCCCCAATAGCAAAATTAGAAAGTGACAGCTCCCCTACTTCCCCGTCAGGTACAACTACAAATAATACAACGGTTGATAATATTTACGACGAGATCGGTGAATCAAAGCAGCAAATCACAAAAACTGAAGAAAAAGTGGAAACATTGTCAACGGGTAGTGCTGAATCTGCTGGAGGATTATTATCTGAAATAATCTCAGAAATTCAACATAGAAACAAAGAATCCATTTATAATTCTGTGGACCGACGAAAGAAAAAAAGAAATAATCCTGAGTTCGAAAATAACAAAAAAATCATTGAGAAAGCGCAGACCACGAATGCGCAATCAAAAAGTCCCTCAATGTCACCCAAATCTTCCCCGAAATTCAAAACTAAGCCCGTTGTTCCACCGCAGCCGGTTTCCATTAAGTCATTAGCTAACGACAAGGTTAGCCAATTCAGGGTTTCACCTCCTCGAACCACTTCTCAATCGCCCTCAGTTCTTAGTTCATTAAATAGTCAGAAGCGAAGCAATTCACCTCTACTCAGTACGGGTACGCCACCTGCGTATAAACCTAGTACGGGTACGCCACCTGCGTATAAACCTAGTACGGGTACGCCACCTGCGTATAAACCTTTACCAGCAACACCCACGTTACGCTCATTAACTTCCCCTGCGGCAAGTACAAGTTCTAATTCAACAACTATTGCGGCAGCTCCTACTACTGCAGTCGCTACTACTTCTGCAAGCACCAACGTGGCTGCTGCTTCTGCTGAGGCCCAGATGAAGCCTACACTGGCAACAAAGCCTATGTGCGCCGTGAATGGAGTTCCAAAAGTTACATCTTCGCCAAGCTATGTGGCGAAAATTAATTATTTTTCGAATTTGAGTGGAAATAAAGCAGAAGAAAAGCTGATGAAGCCTATAAATTCGCTCAACACAACGTTGGTTGATACAAAAAAAGCCGTTGCTTCATCTATCTACGCTCCTTCAAGTGTAGTGACTCCTGAACCCACACACTTATCCACCATTCGACCCACTTATGCTCGGCCATACATCAACAATAAGTTACCAACGGAAGAAGTAGAAGAAAATAGCACAGAAACATTGTCACAAGCACCAACAACTCAACCTCCTAGGACAGCTGGAATTTATGCCCCCAATTCCAACTCGGAATATGGTACCTTAGGTCGAAATAAAGGGAAAAAGATTCTTGAAGAAAAGACTAATACTGAAAGCCAGACACCTCCCAAGCCCAGTCAACCCCAACCACAAGGCTACAAACCATTTAATCCGTACCTCAACAGACCTTTGACGTTTTCTACGTTTCGACCAAATTCCTCTCCTTCACAGAATTCCTCCATCTTCAATAGTAAAGACGGAGGTGCGAATCCACCCAGCAATGGTTCAATTGTTCCTCCACCCCCAATTTCATCAACTGCTTTGTCTAATCAAAAACCAATACCCATATCTTTGGGCACCCTCAGCAAACCCAAGTTCTAAATACTACTTACGGAGTGACATTATTTTCACATTGTTGAATAGAAGAGTTGCCAATTTTTAAATATAGCAGCTAGTAAATTGCGCATAGTATTATTCAACAATCAGCATCTGCGTAAAGTGGAGGAGGATTTATATTTATGTTGTGTTCGTTTTGTACTGTTTTCATGTTATTTTGTATTGGTATTCATATTATATTTGCTCAAAGTTTTGAAATATCGTCTTGTTCACAGTTCCTTGTAAATTCCGATTTCATCACAACTCAAGCTATAAATCCAGTTGTGGCAGCTAAAGAAAGACTCATTCAATTTTTTTTCCTACTAGATTTTCTACGTAACTGGTGCATAAGCATGTCAAGTTTCAGGTTTCCTTATTTATTGCTGGTGTAAGTTGTTTCTCTCTCGTTTTTTGTGATGAGTGAAAAAATAATGGACTACTATGCTATACATTGATATCTTATGAATTCTGAACAGATCTCCATAGAATTGCTGGGCCGATACCATAAATTATTTCAGCATAAAAATATTAATCCCGATCCCGATATTTTCATCGTAATTGGATGTAAAAATAATTATTAATATGTAAGAAAAGAATCCAGTGGCTTATAATTCAAATATGTCTACAAGGTTGAATTTAGCGGCACAAGCAAAATTACGATGTTTTTCACTGTAACCATTTCGTAGCATTGATAAATTAATACTATGATAGTAGCAGTAATTTTGTACGTTTTGTAATTTTCTATAATTACTGCGGCACCTGCCAAGCGTGTATTAACATAATTTAAGTAAGTTTATGAAGAAAAAACATCCTTATTTATACCAGCATTATCGATTATCATTATTATTTTCGTTTCTACTTTCACCGTAAACTCAAAACCAAAAAAGTTCACAGTACTTTTGTTAAAATTAAGTAATATGGTTTTACAATGATAAGAAAAGATTTTTCGCCGAGACTGATAAATGCTGATAAGTTGTCAATAAAATATATAATACATATATACTTGGTACATATTATACATTAAAGTGCAGCTGCTGCTACTCTGCTTGAAAGAATCAATGCTAAAAGAACTGGTAATAATTATAATTAGTAATATGTGAGGAAAGATATGCATCAAAGCAACGGTTAGTACTACCAAAATTTACTTAAGTATGTTCTATAAACTACGCTCGCCCTTTTGCAATTGTTATTGCTTCCTCAATTGTACTAACAATTAGAATGACTCAATATTACGAAAAATACCAAAGGTAAAAGTGTACATAGTGTCAAAAGTTCATGCAATAATGCACTAAAAAGTGTGTGTGCTGTGAAATAATTGCGTGTATACTTAATACTTAAGTCTCGTTTTTATTCTCATTGTCGAAGCAGCAAAAATATATACAGCACGGAGTACACGGGCGTGTAATGTAAAAGGAGTACGAAGCTCCGTTATTGTTGATTATTTTAAATTCCACCACTTGGAGTTTGGAATCGGAGGTTGAAGCGAATATATACACATGTACATGCAAACAAACATGCCTATTATAAGAGCGCAATTGTTACTGTGGACTGAATGAAAAGTTTGTTAGAGTAAAATGTATAAAAAAAAGGACTTTTTTAAACAAATTATAATTACTAGTGTGGTGTTAGTAGTCGTGTGTAAATTATTACAAGTTTGTTGGTTTGTCTTTAAAGTCATTGCTATTTTTTGTTATGAAAATGTTTGATTGTTTTTGTTTCTTTTAAACAACACTAGAGAATCAGTGAAGTAATGCTATGGACTTGTCAGTCTTTATATGATTAATTAGTAAAAAAAATGTAGACACAGTGCAGTTTGCTATCTACAGCACTGTGTTGTTTTACAGGATATTTCGTCCTGTATACATATTTGTATATTTCAACGTCACGAGCAGAAAATCCAGGAAATCATGCTAAACTATTGACTTTCATGGAGTTTCTTCCTGCAAGATTTCAGTTGCCTGTCCTATGAAGTTGTAACAATAATAATAATAATGATTAATATTGATGGTACATATTTTCTCATAAAAATATTTTTTGTACTAAATGATTCACGAATCAATTATTATTGTTATTACAATTTGTTTGTAGTTATGCAGATAGCAAACACTCATTTTCAGAGGGTTTCTGTTTACTAGTCTAACAAGTGTAAAAGGTATTAACCCAAGAGTACCACGGTAGAACATAGAACTAATAATAAAAAACGTGTCTTTTTCCAAAGAAGCCTTTTCAGTTACATTTATAGATGTAAATTTAGTCGATGGTTTTCTAAACCAATGTAGACAAAACTGATGTAAAAATAATAGTGTTGACGTTTGAGCCATGAATTCTGTGCATTCAATCCGTACATGCATGCAGTCTTTATACTAAAGTAAAAAGTACTTTTTTTATTTATACATGGGAAAATGGGTAGTATGTACGAGCCGCGGATTCGCTTTTTTTTTTGTTGAATGCCAATCAGCAATTAAAAAATATTGAAAAAATAAAATACTTTGCGTCTGAGTTATCCTTTCAAATTCATTTTATTTTCCTCCAGCTTTATAGGGAAGCCAGAATTGTGAATCCTCAAATTAGTACTATTTGCTCATTACTGAGTGGAAGGAAAAAACGATGCATTTTATAACGCAAACTAAAATAATTATCACAATTTTAATATGACAATTAGTGTATAGACAGCAACAGATGTTCTTAAATGCAACAAAATTTATCTTTTTGCACACAAATGCATTTCAAGTGCAACGAATTTTCCTGTCCCTTTCACCTCTGCCAGGACTGAGCGGTTAAATGTGGCTTCCTCCATTGTTCTCCAAAACTCTCGGCTTCTCCTTTTCTCCTCTTCACCAATGACAGGTCAAGGCCACCTCGAAAGTCCATTGGAACTGTCTAAAGCTAATAGATCCAATCTCTCTCGCTCCCTGGCCCTATTTTGTGCAATTTTTCACCTTTAAAACACCCCATTATGATTATTACACACTTCAGAAAGGCACGTACACAGTACAGAATTACAGACGTATACCCCTTTTCGTCTGGTATCACAAAATGATCACACGAATAGTGAAAGTGGATGGCATTTTAATTACAGGAATAATCATAATGAACAACATTATTAAGTATTCCTTGGTCGACCCAAACATCCACTTGCTTCGCAAAGGACTTCGCCTTTACATTTCACTGTAATAAGGTTGCTACAGTCATAAGTCATAATTTGCATAGCATTACTATTACTTATTTACACGAGATGCATAATTTGCTTTTTGCATATCCATCATACCTTTTATAAGACAAGTTTTCAATTCATCTCCGTGGAACTGGAACATGATAAGCTACAAACCTGACGAAGTAAAATAATGCAGAGATTTTTTCTGTGGTTAGTAAAATATAGTAATAGTGAAATACCTTGCAATAATCATAAAATTGTGAACGTGCTATATTCTTCAGGAATTTTTTATATTTAAATTTATGAAAAACTACAAAAATGGTCTATTCAATACGTCGTGAAGTGACTTGCTAAACCAGGTGCGTGGTACTTTCTTTATATTTTGTAGCAAGTTGTTCCTATTAGTTGAGATTTTGGCTAGATGACTGGAATAATGCATCTTAAAATAAAATAGTAAAATAAATGATGCGAGAAGAACATGGACTTGGTAAATTTTTTAAAGAATATAAGTACATTTAATGGACTTGAACAGATGGGCAAGAATCATGACCAAAGCGTAAAAACGTCAATATTTTTTGCCATTGTCATATAATAGTTAAGTTTTGTACTCCTTGACAAATTGCTGAATATACGAGAAAGATTTGCTTTTACATGTAGCCACACATACATCTTTGTCATATAATTAGTCATCCTAATAGTAATTACATGCATATATCAATTCTTTTTAAGTAGGAGCGGCTGTCGATCTTGATTAATCATGATGTGGAGGTGATGATCAAATATTTTTTTAAATATAATTACGAAATCGGCAGCATTTTTTCCTTTCGTTTTGTGCCTTAAACCAATTTCATAATGACAAGTACAACGATAGTGTCAATACAATAAATAAATACATATATGAGAATACAATTTTTTACGACTGTGGAAGGGAATTTACACAATTTTGAGTTTGCTGTGATTCGAGGTTTACAATATTTAGTTGGCTATTGTTCAAAGGTAATAATTGGTCTTTGGACATAATAGACGAACTGGCTTCCCTTATTGAGGTTATGTTTTGATTGAGTTGGTCATTCTCGTATTCTACAAAATCATCAAAGAGACTAGGCCAAGCTTCTGTATCATCGTAAGAACTGAGATCAACACCGACAGTCTCGACAAAATTGAGGAACATATTCCAAGTATCACGAGGAATTCCTCGAATAAGTGGATGAGCTTCTAAAAATCTAAACCACCTTTCAAGCACGGGTGGTTCACGCCCCCAAAAAACCACACGCCATAAACTGATGGCCATGTCTGTCGGTAAAATGCGCTGCCCGAGATCAGAATCCAGACCAAATTTGAAGGCGAAGCGGTACAAGTCTTTAAACTGTGTTGGATCATTCTGCACATCATTGGCTACTGTCTGAAGAATAGTCCGAACACCTTGAATAGAATCTGTTTTCAGGGTCTTCATACCCCTAGTAAATTCTTCTCGTGTAAATCTACACATCTGTTCAGCACCGAATTTCCACGCTAATACAAGTACTCTGAAATCTTCGGGTTTTAATTCTAAATCTCGACAAAGTCGTTCGATTCCTTCGGCTAAAATGCTATCCTCATGCGGGTCCTTGTAGTGCTCAAACAGGTTTGAGATTTTTATCTCCGAGTATGCATTATTGTTGTCCCTGTTCAAATGAAGAATAATGTAGTAGGTAATTCAACTTGTAAACTATAAAAGATAATACGTTTAATAACTGTGCCGGTACTTACGATATAGTTGCGTTAACGTGTGACATTTTCTTTTCCTTGTCTGCACTTCCCACTCTACCTAATGGAGGTATCCTATTATAGAATGCTTTTTTTTCTGGCTTCTGAGGAACGAATGAAGAATCTGAGCTAGGATGGTAAGTAGAACTGCCGTTGGTCATTATCATGTTGTCCATTCTTCCACTCGATGAGTACTCCGCTCTCAGAGCGGATGCAGGGGTTACACTATTTGAACCCTGGAACTCTGCTAAAAATTATAAATCACCGAGAATTACAACACCGGTAAATACCTAAATCGTTAAAAACGTCGGTAAATAGCTAAAACTTCAAAAGAAACTAACCGGCACTTCTCAAATCACTTCCGCCTTCTCGTAGCTCCAGTTGCTCATTTGATGCACCACCGTTGCAAGAAACACAGTTGCCCATGTTTCGATTCCACAAAAACTATAACCAGCAAAATTTTTGTTACTGCTTTTTACCACTGTAGTGTTTGACTAAAATCTCCAGTCTTCATCAATGTAGTTTAATCTTCTGGTAGTAGTATCCAGGGTTGAGGTTAATTCTTATGAAAACGGAGTCGACGCTTTTTCGCCCTTGGACGTTCCACCACCCACTTCAATCATAATAAAATGTGCTCCAGTACACACACTTCAGTTGGTGAATTCTATCACAATGACCGAAATCTCAACTGCATGCCCGAACGTTCACTACGAATTGGACCATGCACATCCATTCACAATAACAGTGTCTTTCCTTTGAGACCAATAATATTCAGTCACGGTGACTTTTACTTCAAAACTTCAGATGCCATCATTGACAGTGTGTAGGGTCACGATCGGTCACTTTCGCAGTCGTTGTTCTTTAAACCCCCTGAAAAACAAAACAATAATAACAACTGTAGGATTTTACTACACCATTGTAATAGGCTTATGTAATATACGATAACAATTACATTAAAATAATTCTGGTCGTACAGTGACATTTTTGGCCTGGTAGTGGCGAATTGCTGTCCTTGCTAGTGCTTGCTTTAAGTTTATAGATACAAGATACAAATACTCAAATACCGACAAATTTTTACATTTTTTATGCGTAGTCAGCAACATAGCAAGACTTTTAGTGTCTTTCTATCCGGTGTATCCCTAAGAATTCTGACAATATTTCTGGCTTTGTCAGTAATTATTGATCACTTTTTAATTCATTTCACTTCCTGGAATTACATGTGATACCTATACACATAGTCGTTGCTAGAAGTCAAATGGAATAAAGAAATGTTGAAAAGCATCCTTATCCTTTGTTCGTAAAATCCCAACCTATTCTCCCTGATTAGAAAATGGTTTGTTTTACGTTCTGAAAATTTCACATTAATTTCGATGTGAACAACCGAGTTTACTTTACGTATTCAAAGAAATTTCGATTCCCAGGACAAACTGAAGTAAATGAATCCCATAGGGCACTCATCCTGATTTTCCAGACAAAGGACATTTATACCTATACACTTACATGTCAATACATCTCTTCTTTTTCCTTCCCACATTTTCCAGAACTTTTCCCAACCCCTTTGAAACTGACCAACAATGCCTTGTTTTATTCTAAACCATCCAGAAATAAGTCCCAAATCCAGTTAGTTAGCCTTTCTCAATCCTGTGGAGGTTCCAAACAAAAAAATAGGAAAAGTCTCAGCTGTCAAAAGATTTTGTTCTAGTCGAAAGGAGAAAAGAGAGAACCAAAAAAAAAAAAAAAAACAAACAGAAAACTATCAAACTGATCAGTACTCCATTCCAAAGAAAAACTCCCTTTGTTCTTCGTTTCTCCAGAATATTAAACACCATGGAACTCCTGGAATCAACCACCTCCAAACCTATTACGTAATCCCAATTCCAAGTAGCACGTCCAGGAGAAAACAAGAAGAAAATGACAAACGCAAAGTACACAAAAAAGCTTTCACACCGTCCAAAAATCTAGAATTTGGGTTTAATAACTCCAAATTACAGAAACTAATCCACATCCAAACTTTGTACGGAAAGTCCCCCCAGTCAGTGTACAGAAAAATAAATTACAAATCAGGGTAATTAAAGTCTAGTTAAAAGAAAAACAATAAAATACTTACCCCCATTAAGACAGTCCTTGCAGGGGGAAATTACGTCCTTGTGTCCTGCCAAAAAATTCCCTTCCAGCTCCTCTGTCTTCATTTAAAACCCCATACAAAAAGTCTCCAGTCCCTTTTCAGGGAGATGGTCCATAATTTGTCTTTTCTCCATCCAAAAAAATAAAATAAAAAATAAAATAAAATATGAAACTAAAACTAAAACAAACTTCTTTTTTTCCAAAAAAAAAAAAAAAACAAGAAAGAAAGAAAAAATGTACAATATACGAGAGTATATGTTTTTTTTTGTATATAAACACAATTTGTGTACAGATTTGAAGATAAAAAAGGGGAAAAAACTATGATTTTCCTTTTTTTCTTGGATACAAAGGAAGATAGAGAGAGAGAGAGAGACAGAGAGGAGTTTGTGAGAAGGAGGTGGATGAAGAACTAAAAAAGTGCTTATTGGGACCACTCCATAGAGCCCTATGAGAGACGAGCTGAAGCTTCTCCTTTCAGCTCTTTAACCTAAGCCAAGGAAAAGGAGAGGGCACAAGAGGTATTCCTATGCACAAATCTCCATTAAACACATGTACGAACCAAGACAAACAAAAAAAAAAAAACGTTGTGAACAAATCAAGAGCATCATCATTTTTTTAATTTAAAATGATTGAATAATTCAATGGAATCCCAATTATCGTCCATTGTTGAACTAAATATGCCCTCTTTACTTCCACGCCCTCAAAGCCGCTCAAAAATCCGGAAATTTCCATTTCACAGTCATGGAATCTTCTCCCATGGGAAAAATCAACATTTAATTTTAATTCCTACTATTTGATGTAGAATTTTATTGTGGTTCCAGTAAAAGAAGACCTATCCAGATCGGACGGGAATTGGCCAAGTTATTGCATTTTTTCTGGCAGGAGTTTCAATAAGGGGGTAATGGACCAGTTTGGAACTACGCCGAGGAAAAGGGACGTGACTGGGCTAATTGTGGTCGGATCTGGTTGTTGAGTTTTGGACGGGAAGTGGAATTAAATTCTGTGCACAATTGGTTTGGATTGTATATTTTTCTTTTAATGGAATGTTAAATGGAATGAAATTATAATCTGTTGTTTGTATTTGACCGAAACCATTGCAGGGGGATTCAATTATGGTGGGATTTCAGGTTTTTTTTTTGGCGGCTTTTAAGCCGGTTTGCATCCAAGAGTTCGCACATGTGGTCCAAATCAGTGTTGAAGCATGGTTATCATAATGTGTCCGGATATACGGCTTCTTATTTAAAGAAACAAAATGTTTAGTCATCAAGGCGATTAAAATTTTAATAGGATCAAAACACTAAATTGTTCCTCCTTTATGTTTTTTTTTTGGAATATTCTATTTAAAGAGGGATATGCCGATGTCAGTTTAGATCATTTGAATCCTGGGTTCTCTTGCACCTCTAACAGGAGTTTGACCACAGTTATTTTTAGTTGTTTCGAAGAATTAAATTTGAGTAAAGCACGAATTTATTCCATTTATAATATGTTTCTTTCGCATGGTCTGACTAAGGCCAGATTAAGAAATATGTGCAATTTGAGATATTTTTGGGGGAAGTAGTACATATTACGTCATCAATCGGGGTCAGTCAGTCCCTCAGACCCTTCCGTTTACGGCAATGCTATTCTGTCATCACCATAGGGGTCAGTCAGTCCCTTTGACCCGGAAAAAGGATGACGTAATATGTACCAGCTCCCAATGACAAATCTATTCTTAAATACTTTTTTTTACACCTTTAGGGAGGGACCAAAGCAAAAATGTTTTTTCCGAAGGCATGAAATTCTAAGAGGTCATTATGGGTTCAGGTTCAATTTAAGAGTATCAACTTGGGTATCAAGTTCAATTTCAGGTTTGAAAATTTTGAACTATAGAAACTTGTAGTTGACAATCGGAGTTTTTTCCTAGAATGATCGAATTCGGAGTTCTGATTTATAACCTACAATTAGTCCGAAAGCACGGTCAATTACGAGTTTCTTGATTAAAATTTTCTACGAAAACAAGTTAAAGTAATTTTAACTTTTTGATTAATTTCCTCCTTTCATCTACGTTCTAAATTATAACTCTCATAAGTTGGTTTAGATGCAAATATGGTAATTGGGACATTTGCTATACGAACTTCAAAATCTCTATTCTATTATTTCAACCGAGTTCGAATTTTGTCCCCAATAACCGACGAAAGTACAATTTCAAGTACGTTTTCGACAAAAAATAGCCGATAAAGAATATCTCTGTAAATTCCCTTGGACATTGATGATGAAATTAATTATGATTCCCTTGCCTTCTTTGGGATTGTTTTTTTTTTTTTTTTTTTATTAACTTTATTATCAAGCCATTCAACAAAAAGCTGATCTCCCTAGGCGGATAGAGTTAC
>JAQGBT010002686.1:0-22840 GCA_034698585.1 Disparrhopalites patrizii | reverse complement strand
CTAATTCTTCCAGCCGTTGTTTCTTCTTTGGGTTCAGCCTTCTGCTATGAGCTCCACGTTTTTTCCCGCTCCTTTTTCGAGACTCCGAAATACAATAATGTTGGCAGTAGCTCCAAAGAACGACGAGGCACGTCCCTCCTCATGCCTGTACACATGTATAGGGTTTCAAGAAACGATATGGCCTCCCCTAGA
Source organism: Disparrhopalites patrizii (assembly GCA_034698585.1). NCBI lineage: Eukaryota > Metazoa > Arthropoda > Collembola > Symphypleona > Sminthuridae > Disparrhopalites > Disparrhopalites patrizii. The sequence continues at coordinate 22,648 of JAQGBT010002686.1, read as the reverse complement.
CAATACGATGCAACTGTGCTGCAAAATACAAATACATAGCATGTTTCCCATGCCGAATTTTACTGTGGGTCTAGGAAAACAATGCATCCTGATCCGACTAATATTGGCCGAGTTATGGCGATTTTTTCAGCTTAAAAAATATAAACATGAATAAAAATATATATATAATTTTTCGACACAATTAATTTTTTGTTTTCGTCTTTAGGGACAAAGCTTTTAGTGTTCTCCCAACCTTACAAAATGGGACAAGCGTGTTTTCTGAGTAGAATTTTATTCTGAATTTAGAAAAAACCTTCAATTAAGTTCAAATACGAATTGGCCAAGTTAGGGCGAGTTTTCCGCGCCATGTTCAAAAATATAAAATTTTGATTGAATTAATGTTTTATTCTATTAGAAAAAATGCCAAATAAAAACAATTTTTAAAACTAATTAATGTCTTAAAAATTAGGAAAAGCTACTTTTGGGAGCTTTGCAAATGATAGCTTAATAATGTAGTAATAATTTTAATATTTTTGTTCATGAATGTGCTGCGTAAACGTGTTTGCGAGCCTTTTGGATTCACTGGTCAGAATGACTAATTTAATGATTTTATCGCAACAAAACCCATTGAGAAGTGTTTTTATTTAATTTATCATTAAATTTTATGCTGGAAACAAGTTTTGCAAAGTTATACTTGGTCCATGAAGGCAGAACCAAGTATCGATTTAACTGAAGATTCGCATTTTTGAACTTGACGCGGAAGAATCGCAACTCGGCCAATTCCTATTTAATCTAACAAGGGAATGGTCCCAACTACCACAATCGATGCAGAGCTGAAATTTTGTGAGAAGGTAGAGCCCTATGGGAGTATCAAAACCCACAAAACTTCAGCTCTAGATTTTTGTTGTTTCAGAGTTATAGTGCCCAACAATTAAAAAGCCATTAAAGCGTCTTAAAGGTAGATGTCGCTGTTCTCGCTTCTAACGCAGACTCTAACTGTGCAAGACGACTTCATAGTGCTTTATTTAGTAGAGAATTTAATTGTAGTTTTAACTCAATCTGGTGAGAATTGCAAAAGTTATGACTGCTACTAATCCAGGAAGGGGAGTTTATTGGCCATTGGCATGCAAACGTATGCGGGAATAATTATTTTCCAGTTTTCGTAACATCCAAAACATGACCCACTTCCGATTTCCTTCAAAATTTGATAGTTGCCTTGCTTCTATGAGTGGTACTGAAGTACCAAGTTCTATAGCCCTGACCTTTCTAGATTTTGGTTTACGTAAGGTCAAAGTTATGGTGGTCATCCAGACTATTTTAGGCAAACATATGCCATGGTTTCTTTTAACTGTTTGCTTTCGGTCAATTATAAATATCCATCGAAACTGCAATTGCCAACGAGCATGGTCAAATTAAAAAATATTCGAATTTTAAACCTTAGTCCAGTCAATTTTTGACTGGAAATGACCTGTATGAGAACGTGAGTATGAATATTTTTTCTAGATTTGCAGTAAAATTCTGCTCAGAAAGCATGTTTGTCCCATTTTGTGCGGTTGAGAGAACAATAAAAGCTTTGTCCCAAAAGACGGAAGAAAAAAACCAATTTGTCTGAAATTGATTTTTTTTTAAAACATCGCCATAACTCAGCCAATGTTGGTCGGATCGGGATGCTCTTTCCCTAAATCTACAACAAAATTCTGCATCGAAAACATTCGATTTCTATTTTGCAGCATAGTTGCAATGTATTATTGTTTAGGGGGGGCATATCGTTTCTTGGAACCTTGTACATGTCACAAAATGTCTGAAGACGGAAACGAATGAAAGATCGAAAGCGAGCGAGAGAGAAAATTATAAAGTCCTAAACATAAGTTCTCACTAAATGGGCTCCCGTTTCCATGCTTCTCCTCATAAATAAGAGGAAGAATTCTTTTGAATCATCTTCCGCACAAGAAATTCCCTTTCAGCACGCGAAAAATGCTTGAGAAAATATTGCATGAAAGTCTCTTATAATTACTGCGACATTATTTCACGTTACAAGCACCAAGTGAAATAGTGTATGGATGTAAACAAATGCACTCCACTCCATGTCCCTCAGCATACAAATGTATGCATGGCCAGTAAATGGGCTAGCCCTTGTATAATTCATACCACGATGATTTTTTGCAGTTTGTCTGCACTAACAGTGAGAAATGTAAAACAGTTTTAGTGCTTCAAATTTTTGTGTCATATTCGGAGCGAAAGTATTCATGGTATTGTCACCCATTTTTCTTCTACATGTTTAAGGATGTGGAAATATCAAAAAGGAGAAAACGTGATAAAGAGAATAGGCACACCACGGCGGCTAGATGAAAGGAATGAGAAGAGAAAGGGGACCAGCGGTGGGAAATAGAAATAAGAGAGAGAGAGAGAAGGAGTAAGTTGGAAATAGATTGACACAGAAATCAAGTGTGGAATTGTTTGGAAATGGAGAAAGAGACAAAACAAGTCAAACTTCAAGTCGAATGAGCGAGAAATTGGAGTTGGGGGAGGGAGAGAAAGAGTTTGGGAACATTATTGTAACTTTCTTCTCCACCACTTTCTCTTTCTCGGACCGTCTCTCTCTTTTTCTCTCTCTCGCTCTTCACTGGAGAGAATACGGAACAATGAAACAAAAGGAGGTAAAAAAAAGGGATGCTCAATGGAATCTGTGAAAGTTCCTCTCTGTCAGTTGCACTTACTACCCGGATTTGCTTTCTATTTTCCTTTTGTTGCCATTCACTGAACAAGACGGGAGTGGAAATGAAAAAGGGTGGGAGGGAAGAGTAAATAGTATTAGATATATAGCAGACGAGCAGGAAATGCCTTCAAGTATGTCAAATATTTGCAACAATTTTCTCCTTCTCCATGTTTTTCTCCCTCCGAAAAGAAAAGGTTTTTGTCTTTTCCCACTGAAATAACGCCCCGAGTGAGTAAAGAGGAGCAAGGAGGAAGACGTGTAGCTCAAAAGAAATAAAATAGTTGGCGAGGGCAAAGGCGGAGAAGACAGAGGAGGACAAAGGAAAAGAACAGTAAAATTTGGCAGTCACATAAACATCAAGTATGTGGTATGTATTGACTGTAAAGGAACAACGTGTGAGCTTTGATATTTGGTGGGGCATGTCCCCAGAAAAATGTGTTGGTGTATACCGACGTCCATATACCATATGTGTTGGGTAGACCCATGTGTACACACTCAAGTATATGTATGTGTGTAGTTATATGTGCGGAAGGAAAAAATACATTTATCTTACCTCCATATAAATGTCTACACGTTTAATCTATGCGAGTATAAGATAAAACATGAGAATCGTGTGTAGGAACAAAAAGGAGAAATCATTTATAGATATGCAAGAGCATATGTATATACATTGGTAACTATAATGTATACACCCATTTGTGGTATATTTGGGTAATTACTTCTGTCCGTGTACATATCAGTTGAAAGGCCTTCCCATATTGATTCTTCTGTCTCTCTCTCTCTCTCTCTCTCTCTTCTTGTTGTCCTATGGAATGCTTTACTATGTACTACCCACACGTGTTGTAAGGACGGCCGTAGGAAAAACGCGGGTCGTACATACGGCAGTGCCCTTGTTCTCTCTGACTCCTCGGGGACGATTAAATATCCAGAGTAAATATATAGGCCTCCGGCGTCAATTCTCTCCGTTTGTCTTTGTAAATGTATTGGCATTAGCCCACAACAGAATTCTTAAGTACATGACTGCCGTATAAATAAATAACTGGGAAGTGTCTTCCCCTCTCTTTCTCTTCTTATCCGCAAAAGACATATTCTCCTTTCAGCACGTCCTTTCCCTTCGTGTTCCGTATCCTTTTCCCCTTTCAGCTCATCTTTTCCCATCAGTCCCCAGTGATTATCTGTCTTTGTCTGTCACTTGACCTTCCTTGTTGTGGGAGTTTCCGGTTTATTGAGAACTTTTCTATTTTCTAGTCTCTCACCAACTCCCGGGAGTTCCCGGTTTATTGAAGGCACTCTTTCTCCTTTTGTAACGGCTGTTTTTATACGGCATAGATCCACCCTTCAGTTTTTACTTGTTCCACCGATTTGAATGGTCTTTTTCTGGAGAGATGGCTATTAAGCAAAGAATAAGCCGTCACTGAATGTCGGAAAATGTCTCAGGAATAAATATAAAATCCAAATATAAGCAGAAGCCATTTAATAATTTTTTCTTCTCACTTTTTATTGGTTCATGTTGTGGGATTAAACCTTTAAGAACATTTTAATGTTACAAAAATTGGAAAAATACTTAAACTGTTTTCCTGGATAGACTCAAATCGCTGAGATACTGATTGTGAGTCGCTATATTACACGTATGACGCCTTTAGTCAGCCAAGCATTTTTTGTAGGCCAAGAGCGGGGGAAAACAGTTCGTGGGAAGCAGTAGAAAAATATCGGGGAAACCCGAAAAAAGACCGAACTAGGAGAAACACAAACCTTCTAAAATAAGTGGAGCAGTAATCGGCAAATCTGACGAAATCGAAAATAATATATAAGCAAAGTCATAATTTCGTGAACACGTGAACACTCCAAAATAAATGTATGAACGCCTGGTACATTTGACACAGGTAATTAACATTAAAATGTTACGACTAAAGCCTTATTGTACTCACGTACTCTACCATAGTTCTTTTCCAACAAAAAGCAGCTTTTTTCGATCAAATGTTACCTTTCTATTTATGCAATAACGCACACATACATCGTCTACGCGTATATACATATGTACATTGTTCGACCAGCTGTACGCAGTCTGTATCGCGCTTAGGAATATTTGCACTATACACATGGTTTGATATTAGGATCAATTTCTATTTACTCAAGGCGAACGTTGAATTTTCCAGGGCTTCTCCACATTATATCAGTTAGGACGGTCTAATATACGTCCATGTGGACAAATAGTCATGCATGTGCTACGTACATTTAACTTCAGCAATCATGCATCAGCAGTTTTCTTCTGATAAAGAAGGGAATTTTTTAGATCCTGAAGGATCTCGTGTGACACTAGCCTTACAATAGGTAGGGGGAAGGATTTGGGGGCACCCCCGTACAAGAAGGTGCACTTTATCATCATTTCATTAAAGTCTTGACAGTGCAATGTCTTGTAGAAAGCCGTCACCTCTGGGTCCTATTAAAGGAACTCTCTCCTTCTCAACTCCGGAATGTGCTCCTTGCCTCTAGTAAGGAAAAAAATACATAAATTCCTCCCCCATCCCTGTAGACACCCGAAGGAGGGAAAGTGAAGTGGAGGAAGACCAAGAAAGTTTGCCTATACCATACTACGGAGGCAGACATTAATAATTAGCTGTAGACATAAGATACAGAAAATTTATACGCCACATGGTATATTTATGTTGCAGGGGTTACTAGTTACTACTGTGTAGTCAACTTTTTGTAATTAAGTTTTATTTCACTTCCCTACTTATTTCCCCTGGTAATAAATCACTAACGAGGAATTCCCCCTCCCCTTGACACATGTATAGAGAGGAGGGGGAGGACTTCTCATGAAAAATACATTCTATTCAATTTAGTCACACATGTCATTATATTTAACACCCAACAGTCATCAACATCCACAATTTTCTGATATCCCACAATTAGTATAGGAGATGTGTTTATATTAGATATAGGTAGGTATACACCTCATTTTCCTCGGACAATTCTCCACCAGATGGACAAGTGCGATGGGAAGAAGGTGCAATTATGAGCTCTTCATTACGTCCCTTTCTCTCCTACTTGATCCCAGAGCAAAAAAAAAACACCAAAAGGGTTTCCCTTCTCCCGTTGTTTATATGCACATTAATATAAAAGGCAATTGAAGCCTTATTTATGCAATATCCCCTCTTAGCCTTAACGGCTGGAGCTTCACCCACTTCTCACCCATTTTACTCCGCTCGTAAAAAGAATGACAGAAAGACGGAGGGGTCTAATGTACACAGGAGTAGAATGGGCACTTTATTACTGTAAATAATCCGGGATTATGCATACGTATAGATATCCGTACATGCACACGTACGTGTAAACAATACCAAGGTTTACGTCATAATGTCTTGCTCTACAATCCAAACGTATACATATACGTTTCCCCAAACTTGGATATAAGCTACAAAAACAAAAAAAAAAACATTCTTACCCTAATGAGAAGTTACCGATATTGCCTTGTTCTAAACACCGGCTGTGGTTTTAGACCTCAAAACTTTATCAATTTGGAGGAATATCCACAAGGACTAATCATGTCCATTTAGGCTTGGCAAGAAATGAAAGCTACTTAGAAAAGCAAAATCAAACGAAGAGAGGGTTCCCAGAGGAAATTGCAGAGAGAATCCAGTACAAATTGTGATAAAAGAAGAGCAAAATGTGATAGGGATTGGATGCTCATGTGCAAACAACGTTGGAGGGATGAAGGTAAAATAGAAAAATAAAAGGATGAGAATAGGGAAGCATGAAAATCGGGGAAATGCGAGACTTGAATAAAGAAACGAAGGATAAAAAGTATAATAATAGTATAAAGTATAGAAAGTATAAAGAATAGTCGAGTAGAAGGTATTATAAAAAAACAAAAAGAGTACAGTCAAAATAATGGAAAAGAGACAAGGTGGAGAGAGACAAACAGAAGAATGGAGAGCATAAATGGAAGCACGGAAATAGTATTGGAACTAAGAGGAAAGGCCAGAAACCAGAAAGGAGAGGAAATGATGCGAAAAAGAGAGAAAAATATATGGTGACTGCCAAGAGAAGGAGCAAAAAAGTGTGAGAGTGAAATCGACAGAAGCTCAGGTAATTGAGAGAGAGAGACGGGTGAGGAAGAATTGGCAATGAGGATGAGCATACGTGAATAACAATCTACGAGGACGGCAAAAGAAGAAGAGAGAGAGATCGGGAAACTTGCGTAATAGGTAAAGTGATGAGAATAGAGTGTACATAATGATTTTTCAGACACCCAAAATATCTTTCTGGTGCTTAAATTGCTGTAAAAGAGTGGTCGTGCTTACTTTCTCCTCTTCCCTTTATTACCTTCGCAGGTACATAGATGCGTTTTCTCCATCTGTCTTTCAAGTTTGCCGAGATCCGTCTCTCTCACTTTCTCTCAAATCCTCTCCTATGGGCGCAATCATGGTTTCTCTCCCTTTGTCCCCTCCCTTTGACATTTCTGGAACAATTTTCAAAAAAAGAATTCACATACAAAAGGAGAAAAAAACCGAAAGGAGAAACACCAACTTTTTTTTTTGCTGGTGAAAGCAAATTATACAGTCTTGAGAATAAGAGCTATGCATATGTAATTATACATATGTACATACGATCTTCAAGGTTTTAAAGAGGGGAATATCAGGTTTGCGTAAAGTACCTTTTTTAGCCTGTTATATAGTTTTGCTGGGCGGGGGAGACGATGCGATTCTCAACACATGGTGGTCTGTAATCATCAAAACTATTCCTATCACACGTTTGTTACTACCTGAGGGGCTCCTAAGGAAAAAACTTTTTTTTGCTCCTTCTTCCTCTGTATTCATCCTTCTCTTCTTTCTCCTTTACTTCTTTTTTCCCTCCACCGTCTTTGTACGAAAAGAGACCGCAGAATCCAAGGCAAGTTATTGAATTGGAAGTTTAATTTCTGCTTGAGTAGACAGCTTTTTCCGCGGAGAATTTATGGAAATGGAATTCGGGGAATAGCATCGAATGAAGAAAAAACCTTCTCACCAAGTTTTGATTTAGCTCTCTTCAACCTTTGAAAATTCATGTTATATATTTTTTATTTCCTTTATCACGTCTCAATACCATGTCCTACCACTTTCCCTCCAACTTTTTTTGTGATATCGAAGAAGAACAAGCAGAAAAAGAAGTTGTGGAAAAAGGGGAAAAGGCTTGAACAACATTTTTTTCTTCGTCTAAATATGCACAATATCCCTGGACGTTTAATGCAATCACGCAAGTTGATTCACGCGTATAGATCTTCTTTTTTTAAAGAGGAAAGTTGAAGTAAAATAGAATATTAAATTACTTCAGCTCTTTTTCCATGAATTTATTCCAGTAAATTCCTTTTTCCTGTTTTCTTGAACAAGAGAGAAAAAACTTGGCGGACTTTTGTTATTAGTCTTTCGGAAAACATGGAGAGGGATGTTTGTAATAATAATTGATGGTTGCTTCCCATAAAAAGGGTGAGAGTGTAAGAGAGTTTGGGGTATTGAATAGTGATAGCTCCGGGAAAGTTTATGTGGGTGAATTTAATATGCTTTCTCCATGTTTGACAACAATATGTATACGGGTAGCTGGGAAAGTTTTAAAACAGGCGGAACATGTGTTGGATTTCCCAATAAGAAAAGAAAATTTCTATATGCTAGCCACAGACTTTTTCATTTTTGACCTTCGTTTGAATTCATCGCAGATTTATTACTTTCAGATGGCCCACTTTTTTCAACTTTTACGCTCTCTATTTCTCTTCCTTTCACTTTCTTCCTCTATTTCTTTGTGTCTTTGCCGTTCTCACTTTTCCCCTTTATTTACCTCTATTTCCTTCTCCATTCTCCCTCTCTATTCTCTAACGTTATCCATCTTTTTATTCTATTTCTTTCCCGCTATCTCTCTTCATACATGCGTGTAATTCTCGCTCTTCTCATTTTCCGTATTATCTGCTTTTCTTACTCTTCTGTTTATCTATAATGTCTTTCTTTCCATTACGTACTTTCAGCGTCCTCTCTTCAGCATTTTCTCTTTATGCTCCTTTTTCTCCTGTACCACGTCTTTTACTTTCTCTCTCTCTCTCTCTCTCTGCCTTCTTCTTTCCCTCTTACTTCCTAATCTTCTATTTCTTCAAGTTTCTCTCTCCCTCCAATTTTCTACTCCATTCACATTCTCTGTCTCATTATCTCCGCCCTCTTTCTGATCATGTTTCTCTAATTTCTTCACTGTTTGTCTCTCGTCTGTAAGTAAGGCTTTATAGTCCACAGTCTCTCTCTCTCTCTGAAACTCCATTTCAAGCTCTAACCCATGCTTTCACCTAGCATTTCTCTAATGCAATAAAACCTTCCTCGCCTCTCGGGTGCTTGTGGGGACATTCGCGTTAATTCTAGTGGGATTACTATTAGACCAGTTCTCAAAGGTGAAGGCTAACCTTCATCATGCGATCAAGTAATGGAAAAGGTTTCACTTATTATTAGCCCACATTAGTAATGCAATAAAGTCGAGATGACCATCCCAGCCTGTCACTCACGCAATCTTCATAGGGATTGCGTGAATGCCGAGAGTGCATTGCAAGACTCGTCGTCTCGGGAAACGTCATTCGCTATTAATTTCGCCACTTTTACTCAATATCATGTCAATCCGTTCTAATTGTTTTTGCGCCGTAGTATTCACTGTCACGGTAGTGAATCTCCGTCTGCGACTTCCTCCAGCATTGCAAATGTTGTTCAAGTTGTATTTACATATATGCAAATATTAAAAAAAAATGGAACTTGATGAGAAACGTTTTTTAGCTGCCCGCCTTCGTCCTGAATATAAAATAGATAAAGTAATTAATAGTGTTCCAACAGTCCCATGCTGTCAGATGCAAATGTAACATCAACTGCGCGCAGTTTGACAAGTGCCATTTTGTGTGAAACCACAGGGATTTCGGGTGTCGGGGAGAAAGGAACAAAGATTACTATTCCTTTGTTTGAAACTGTTTCAGAGAAATATACGAGAGAGAATGAGAACAATTCAGTGTATAAAACTAGAGACATGAATGGCGTGTACAAGCACACATTGTATTGAAATTGGTATTTGACGTTTTATTTTATTTTGGAATCTATTTACAGAAATCTGTGATGGGAGTCAAGGACTGTTGAAATTCATATCCCAGGCTTACAAGGATAGGACGGGGCAAATGATAGCATCATTAGAGCCACACTTGTGCACCACCGCCGGAACTTTCTGCCACTTGAATCAACGCCAGTTAATCTCGTGGACTTGCTCCAAAGTAAGGCTAAACTCCCCCTTCTCCATACCAGTCCATTGTCTTTTTCAGTTCTCATCAGCAGAAGCCTCTTGACTCCTAATTCCATTGTTTTGCTCTATTCCATTATTCTGTAGTGACACTTCAAACATTCCCATGCATATATGTACATGCACGTTTTTTTAGTACTGCCTTCCAGCATAATCCTCCATTTCCCCCAATTAATTCTCTCGTTATTCTCTCACATGCTACGAGAAAGATCTTAATTAAAATCATTGGCTCTGGCATTCGAGAGACATCTCCAGGTCTTACTGCAGTTTTTATAATATTTCCCCTTCACTTTCTTTTACACTTTGACTTAATGCGCTTTCTTTCACACTCTAAATTAATGCATTTTCTCCTACATTCTCAATTAATGCACTTTTTGCTACACTCTCAATTAATGCCTTTTCTACACCCGAAATTAATGTACTTTCTTAAACACTCTGAATTAATTGTTTTTTTTTAGATTGTCGTAAGTTTTTTGCACGTTTTTTCACCAAACATATGTTTTTGCTTCGTTCCCAGTTGAATCTAATGAACATGGTATACCACTACTACTATATGTGTTGCTCCTTTCTCTCCCTACTCAATATTTGTTCTCTCTCCCCTTTTCCATTTTCCCGTTAAGAAATTCCTGTCGGTTGCAAGAGCTCCGGCAAAATTATTTATGGTAGCAAAGTCCGTCAATTTCCCCCTTGTCTACGCTTTCATGTTCCAGACCATGTGATTGCAGTGTTTGGACTTACAAAACTCAATTTATAATCTCCTCCTCTTGTATGAGCAGACTGATGGATTTCGCTTTTAATTATCTTGTTAAATCCTCGACGTCCTTTACAACACGCAACATCTATATGGGTTTTGCTATTATGTTATTACTGTTACAACTTAACTCCATATAAGCAATCAATGAGTGGTCCTTTGATCGGTTTCCCGCCTTCCATCCCTCTTCTTCCGGTGGTATACTTGAGTTTTATAGAAACAATCCATTCCCTCCTACAGTATATGTAATGTACCAGCTACTTTGTACATAATGTTGTTGTCGAGTTGTCTGCTTCCTTCTCTCCTGGAATGATTTATCAATGTGGGCAGGCCAAGCTTTTTAGGATCTAATTTTGTGGTTACCCCCATTTCTGTCTCTCCAGCATGGTGTATAATACCATGTACCTAAGCTTGCATTTGTGTGTGTGTGTGTACATACATAAACAAGTTAATAAATGTGTTGCAAAACTTTCCCCCTTGTCTTTTACAATTTCAGAGTCCTGGAATTTTGTCCCTCAAGCCCAGCAATGCTGATGTGATAACAGCAATCCATAAAATGATCCAGTATTTTCAATGGAAGTCGGTTGGATTTGCAAAATCACGTCATGGTAAGTGGTTCAGTTCTTCCTGCCTCATCTTTTCCTCTTTGGAATCAGATCTTTTTAATAGCGCATACGTAACAGTTGGAAGAGGAAAATCCTGTCTTTTATGTCCCGTTCCCGCCATTGTCTGTGGCATTAATTAGGATGGATTTTTGGCCCGTTAAAGAAACTTCGTAACACCGTCTAACTTTTGCCAATGCCTCCTGAAATATGAAGGTAAAAGTTGTGCAATTGTTTCTCTCCCTTCCCTCCATTGATTAGTAACACTTTTTCCCGGAACTTGCACGAAATTTTGTTTTTCCATGGTATTTGCGTATGTTTATGCATCGTGTTTATACATGTTTGTACATGCATATGCGGGGGAAAATATGTGTAGGGACCAAACAAAAGCAGGGGGATGAGCGGGAGATCTTTCTCTGTCCCCGCATATACGAATGAAATACATAGATGGGATCGAGGAGGAGGAAGATCTTCTTTTGTGCCAAGAGAATTTTCAGAGGAGACGAAGCTAAAAATGGTCTGAGGAGACTTGTGATAATAATAAGGCTTAAAGAAGTTGCTAAACTTCTCCTCCCTTGTTCACTTCATACAAAAGGAGTTTATCAGACAAGTGTGCTACTTACCAGTGTTGACACTTTTGGGTGTGTTTCCAGTGGGGAAGGGATGAGAAATTATAAGGAGAAGGGAAAATACACAAAGGGAGGGAGTACAAGAGTCAATTTGACTCTCTCTGTGTGTATATATCTATGTATACACAAAAGAAATCCTGGACGGGGATGTAGTAATTTATTGTTGATGGTGATTGTTGATCATATACTAAAAAGGGGACAAATACACCCATTAGTGGTGCTTTCTCACTCCCATCCCCCTTGATCCAAGGCCATGATTACGGGTTAGAGCACACTTCAAACAGAGATTGTAATTTATTGGGAGGCGTTTTTCCGGATAAATTCCATGGGACATATCCTAATGAAGTTCGCTCCAAGACTCTGTGAATCCTTTCCTGTTGTAACCCACATTATCTTCCAAATCGGGTCTAGAAACTTTTTTTGCCGGGATATTTCCAAAAACAGTATGATTGCATTCATTGATTCATTGTAATATGCACTGTTCTCTGCCTTGTGTAACAGATCGAAGTCCATTTTGCGACGACTTGGGAGTTCACCTTGCACAAGACCACGTGAAGAGCAATCACAATTTCTCGGTGATTATCTTAGGAAATTACGAAGATCTGGACCAGCATGAGTTTTCTCTGGTGACGAAGGAGCTGGATGGTGAGTGAGATTTCCTTGGATTATTTCCCTTTCACATTTCTTCTCAAACGATCCCTACTTTCTATTACATTATATTCATTTCCGTTCTTTGTTTCCTGTGTGTGTACCCAACTAATATGGGATCAATATTTTCTCCCCCCTCCAACTTTCACTCACTGATTTGGAGGTCACACTTTGTATCCTTTTTGGTACTTCCACTATTATTTTATCAAAACTTTTGACTCCACTCTTATATAGTATCTATGTGCATCCTCACACGTGCATACGTACATATCTATCTTTGTATCATGTAACACAGTCATAAAGCATTCCATTCACGCGTTGCCATTCCCCTCCCCCATCACCAATACGTTTTGCGCCTTTCCCCTTCTCTTGGGTTTGGTTGGAAAACTAAGCAGTTGTACTTTATGGGGTCTTACTCCTCCCACTCTTTCCGCCGGTATTACTCTGGCTGTAAACTTACAAAATGTGCAATATACAGCCTTTATAGGAAGAAAGGACGACCTTTGTTCTTTGGATGCGGCAGGGAAATATTTGTTTCAAAGGTACTTACAAAATACCGAAAATCGAGGGAAAGTAGACTTACTCCGTATGGATTTTTATCACATTTTCACTGTGAATACTTTTGTGCAATCGAAATCCTTTTCGAAGAGTAAATGGTGGGGGAATGTGAATGAAAGCATGGATGTTTAAATGACCACGACTTTCAATTATTGTTGCGTAGGTGTTCTAGTAATATTTCTTGGGCTTACACATTAATCTAATCTGTATGTCAGAATGTCAGAACGGCCGGCTAAAACAAATGCATTTGTTTTTATGCATTTATTTTAGCTGGCCGTTCTGCCATACCAATTAGATGTAGGGAATCCTGCTGCTTTAGCATATGCGCTCAGCGGTTTGGCGCACAATCCTGCGATGCACGTACTTTATCGCACAAACGCCCTTAACTTTTAATGCACATCCCCGCCAAAATTTAATTTGCAGTTCATAACCATGTGTTTTGTTAGCTGCTTAACTGGATATTGTATTAAGACTATGTGTCGCTGTATCAAGATTAAGTGCTTTTTTCCAATTCGGCAAATTCATTTGTTCCCATACCATTCAGCACGTCATGGTTGGCGTGGAAGACGCGGACATGGTGGAAACCGTGACAAGGGTTTATACTTATGTAATGAATGTCATATATTTCGGCTGAGAAAATCTGCTAGCCTTATCTTAAGTGCAAAAGTGCGCTTGGCGCGGACCTGTCGGTTGGTCTTTACGCGACGGACAGACAGCGTCACGGACAAAATACTTGAGACAAACTTGAGACTCGTTGTGGAGAGGCGAAAAGCGTCACACGGATTTTATGCTTTTGTAGAATTTATATACATATATGAATACTATTTGCGATAGACACCTATAGAAAGCTAAATGTGTACGTGCATTGTTAATGTATGGAGAAAATACACTCTTTAAAAGCTTTCTCTAGCACTGACAGATATTTTGCCGTGGGATGTTTTTTATTCCAGATTTTGAAAAGTTCTCTCTGTCCTACATTGCAAGTATGTGGCAACCAGTCGTTCTTCACACACTTTCTTTTTTTGTCTTCCGCAAGCATACAGACGTGCGTACGAAAAAACCTAGTATAATAATAGTGAGTGAGGCAGAGTACATTAAAAATTCCACGCAAATTCAGCTTGGAGTGCTTCTGTCAAGAGTCAAAAGTCCGTCATTCGATAGGCAATATTCCAATTTTGTTTCCTCGTTGGAGAAAGTGGTGAAGCAGGGAAGAGAAAGCATCTTTTTGTATAGAATCGTCTAATATTTCTTATATGTGTCCCCATTATGACGTCTGTGACTGGTAGAACTGCACAGACGAATACATCGCCCAGAAGAAAGGGGTTGAAAGTGAGTAAGTGTGGAATAATATTTGGTGACGTTTTATTTGTATGGAAAAGTAAAAAGTTGTACGTGCACTAGGAAAACAGAAGAATTTCTGTATTTATTGTGGATGTGTAGTCTATAAAGACTTTGACGGAGGTGATACTGGGAGATATGGTCTGTTGGCAAAGAGGGTAAAAAAATGGAATAAACCATTCACATTTTGTTGTGAGAAGAATGCGGAAACCTTTAATGTGGGAAGTATATCCTTTTCTCCATATAAGGACATATACATACATACGATTCTGAGGTTATTATCATGTACTGTTTGTCCATATGTGGGAGGGGGCTGGGAAGAATAAATAAACCCCGGGGGATCTCCCTGTATATACATATGTATACCACTGTAACATAGTTGTTGGTGGAAGAGGAGCAACAGACAAACTTTTTAGCCATCTCAGGCCCTCGAGGAAAAATAAACATCTGTGAAATTGAACTTCGTCCTTCGCTTTCCCCGTTTCTTCTTTCTTTGACTGTAATAATATTCTTTTTTTTTTGCCAAAACAACACAGAGAGGCAGAAAAAGGAGAAAAAAATAGTCATTGCGTGCGTGCACGCATCTAATCGTGGCCGGGCTTAAATGTTACGCAGGAGAATTCCTTCGTAAAAAAGTAATCGGGAAAGGGCAAGTAGTCTCACTTTTTCCTTGCTTTCACTTATATAAAATATATACGGTAGGAATGTTTCAAAGGCACTTCGGGAACAAGCGTCTCTTGTACTTATTTATGCCTCTTTTTTTATCTCTTCTCCCGCTTTTCCGTCGCCCAGCTTATTCAGGATGGGGGATAATACAGGAATGTGAAGCTTTCTGTTCAACCACTTTCACCCAATTAAATATGTCTGCTAAAACTACTCTAGCTTCCTGTCCCTTTCTCAACTTCTTCCAAAGCGGGCTTCTTTTTGGAGGATTTGATGGCTTTTCCCCACGTATATCGTTGAAACAATTATTCCTGAAATGCTTTCGACACACCAAGTTACCCAATATGGAATAAATACAAAGGGAAATCATTCTAAAAATATAGTTTTCCATAAGGAAATGCATTAGTGTAATTTGAGGCAGTTGCATTGTTAGTCTTGTTTAATTCGCTTTGTGGCATTGGTGCCCCCAACCTTCAGACGTAGACAATGTTTATAAATACATAGAAACGTATACCTGTATACAAGATATTTGTGTTTGTGCATACTTAATTGTTACACCCACTCGAAAACTAATGACAAACTCTTGTTTGGCCTGGAGTAAACTATAGCTTTGGGTGAGTGTACCTTGAAGCGTTTGCTACAGGCGTTTATATGTAGCACGCACTCAGCTTAAGCTCACATTATGCACGTACCAGGAGAAATATCTATTTGTAAATGCTGACAATGTAAGCTGTTCGAGAAAGTTTATTTCTGCATATACATATGTATAGCTACACAAAGAAACACAAACACCCCCACGACCCATATAAAGACTTGCTTAATGGGAGGAGTAAGTGCCGTCAAAATAAATGGATCATAAGACCAAGTTCAGCATCAAATTAATTTCCATGTTGTTCATTTTAATCCTTGCTCGTGAGCATATACAACAGTAATTACTACCAACTCCACAAGGTTGTTTAAGGTAGCCAGAAAATAAAGGAAGAAGTGTACCGTAATTTCCTTTTTTCCTCCATTACTTCACCTTCATTTCTCGCTCTCCCCCCGCTTTTTCCAGGGATGAGAAGCGAAATCTAAAATTCAGTAAATCCCTTTCTTTCATCGTGAGCCTTTGAAATGGCACGTTCGTAAGTAAATATTTGTCTTGAGGTAATATCCACCGGGTAGCAAAGGCTTTCATTCCATGGACTTTTGAATTTCTTCCTGTTTGTTTCTCACGTTCTGCTTTACGATGTATTTGTGCGTACACATGAAAGAAAGGTAAAAACTCAAACGGAGGAGGAAGACACCGCCTGGCATTACTTTTTGCTTACATTTAACTCACTGGTAAAAGTACACTACAGAGTGGAGAAGGAGATTGGACAAGTCGGCGAGTGAGAAGTTGAAATGTGACAAAATGCTAGTAAAAAGTGAGGTCAAGAACGAGACAGTTACGCTAGGAAATTCTGACGACGGGCATACAAGGTTCTTTTGCCAACACAAAAGAGGAAAAGAAGGTAATTTCAAGGTGAAAATCTCAGAAAAAGGCGGATAGAGCCCGAAATAAAAGAGGAAGTTAGAGGGTGAATTAAAGAGACAGGCCGAGAGTAAATAACAGCAAAAGCTCGAGATTAAATAAAAGAGATAGCGGGAGGAGATTAAATGGTGGAGAAAGCAAAAACGCAGACGTCAGAAAAATATAGTGATGGCGTGGGCAAAAATAAACAAAGAGAAAAACAGAAATGTAGGGAAAGTTTAAAAGCAAATGTAAAATAGAGCGCATAGGAGTACAGCTAGGTAAAAGCGAAAGTAAAATACATCTGTAAGGAAAGGGAAAGGTAGTAGAACATCTTCCTTCCCAGACAGAATATGTGCTGCCAAGTTAACTCATTACCATGTATTTACAATTCAGGCTTCATGGTCTTTGATGTGTAAAAAACAGGGACATCATACATTCTTTTCCTCTCCCGTCCCTCTTTCCCAACCTACTCTCACTTTCCCAACACAACAAAAAAAAATCCGACAATCAACATTAGTTCAAATGCGAGAAAGTAGGGAAAGTATAGCAGGAGGAGCAGGGAAAAAGAAAGTACCTACTCTTGCCAAGTTTGCTGTTTGCATCCCATTAAGCAAGCAACAAGGGTGTAAGTGTTATAAGCTTTACACAAGCCCAAAAACCAAAGAGTATTCAACGGACTGAATTTTTCCCCTGATTTTATTTACTCTGCCGGACTCCGGTGAGACAACTCTTTAATATTGTTTGCGTTGTCTCCATATATCCTTGATGTATGCGTCTTGCCATTACACGTGGAGACATTTGAGTGTCCTCTGGGACTAGGACATTTTATGGGAAACACGTGATATCCATATCTTTTCCGTCCTGCCTCCCATGAATTTGGTTTCCACTTGGAAGAAATTTCATCTGGTAATCACTAATTTTGAACACTTTTATCCTTTCCCCATAAAGTTCATATGCATCTAGTTTTCTTTACATAAAAGGATTCTATTCAATTATTTCCTTTTTCCACATCTGAAAAAAAAAGAAGACGGCCTGTTTCCTCTTTCTATTAAGGACCGCTGGATATATCCCGGCTAAATCCAGCCCAATACTTTTCAATCTGGGGGAGAATGAGCTGAATTCCCAAAAAGGAATCACGACAAGGTCATGCTCTATACCACCCAGTTTGCTATAAAAAAAAACCCGTGGTGGGGAGAAAAGATTCAAGTTTCGAAAAAAAATCCATGTATAGGATGGGAAAGTGGGGAAATGAATCAAAATTCGGAGGAAACTTTAGTTGCACCAGAATTGGCAGAAGTTGTAGCCGTTATCCAGAGCCGTTTTGGGTATTTGGGGGAATTGATTCCTTGTAAAAGATACGACGAAAACTCTATACCATAACATTGCATTTCTCCCATCCTCTCCCCATCAGCAGGAGTGTAATGGGAGGCTGGGAAAAAAGATGAACAGATGGAATAGGAGGGGAAAAAAAAACTTTTTATGAATGCAACCCGAGTTGCTGTATGCGATCAATTTGTGAAATGAAATCATTACAAGACGTTAGGACGAATGGAGTACAGATATAGAAAGAATAAGGGGGGTTTTGATACATTCAAAGTGTATTTGTTGAAAAGCCAGTGGAGAAATAGGAGTGGGGAGCTTTCAATGGGATCGGGAGCAAAGGGAGAAACAGCAAGTGTGAAACGAGAAAGTCCAGGGGAGGACGAGAGGAACTTAGAAGACTAGTAAATCAGAGGCAAAGTGAAACAGAGGAAATATATTTGGCAAAAGAGATAAATACAAAGGAGAAAGCAAGAGGAAGTAATAATGAAAAAAAGAAAGAACCAAAGGAAAATCTTTGGGTAAAGAAAACAAGGAAGAGGAAACTTGAGAGAGAAAGCAAGGGAAAGACCAGGAAATAAAGAAAGAAAGGAAGAGAGAAAGAAAGGAAAACACGAAGAAATTGAATGGGGCTTTTGTTGCATTTCCCGCGCCGCATGACTTATGTGCTTACTACTATGTTGATAGCATGTTCCAGGCATTACTAGCTCCGGCCACATTTGCTCTGGAGTCAAATGTTCCAGACTTTTTTCTTGGGAGGAGGAGAGTCTCATTTATCACCAGAAATTGTTTCGTCTTCAAATTGGTTAGCCTTTCCCCGTATGTATAATGGCTATGATCCTGTTGCTGGCAACTACACACAGTACAGTACACACGCCCCTCTTCTTTTTGCACTTTTATCCCCTAAACTCCATGGTTCTTGCAAGAATTACATAGCACGTATATACCCCGGCATTTGTATGTGTAGCAGATAGCAGTACCTCAAAAAAAAACGACCGTCGCTAAAGTCTTTGCTGTAATTTTATACTTTTTTTGCCTCGCCCCTACTTGACGCTAGTCCAAGAAAGGAGTGTACATATATGGAAAAAAGGAAATGAAGGAAAAAATGGAAGGTCAAAAAAAATGGAAAGGAAAAGAAGAAAAAAGTGTGCAAAAACTATGGAAGCGTTAAGGTTTGTAACTGAAAGTGGTTGGTGGTGGCAAAAAAAAAATTATTAAGTCCTTACAAAGTGAATGTGCAGGCGGCGTGTATGTATGTGTGAGCTCTGTACGATATAGGGGATACAGTAGGGGAAGGAGGGAAAAAATAGAAGCCACCACATCTACACGATATTTTTGAATGATGGAGAGAAAAAAGGCTTGAGGGACGGAATAACAAAGTGCATACATTCAAGTTAACTCAAGTATGTACACTCCCTGGGCGGAGATGGCGACTTGAGATGAGTCCACTGAAACTGAATCAAACGGAGGAAATAGGCTCGGTTAGCAAAGTGGAGGGAAGCTGACGAAAACGAGGAGAAACATAGGGAAGGGGAAAAGGAAGAAGGATAGTGAGAAAAAATGAAGAAGAATAAAGAGAAAAAAAGGAACGAGGAAAAGGAGAGAAAGTCTCGGATAAAAAAAAAGTGGCAGGGTAATATCCAGCTTTTGTAGGGTGTCTCCTTTATTCCTTCGGCGCTTCCCACTTTGTATGTGCAAGGAGGATGAATGTCGCTAAAGCCCACTGTACCGTTGCGAACGGGTATGGATCCATGTTGCCCTAGTGGTGAGGGTAGAGAGGCGGTTGGGGAAAATATTAACACACATGCCCCCGCATGGACTTGCTGGACTACTAACACAGAGAGAGAGAATGAGAATGAGAGAGAGAGAGCGAGAGAGCGAGAAAGAGTGAGAGAGAAAGCAAGGTATTCGCGGTGAAAACGGCACGGCCAAAATCGAGTGGTGATAGGAATTGACTGCATTTTTTCAAGAACGTGTACACACATTAATGATATAACTTCTACAGTAACTTCTACATGACAAGGCCGAGAGACGTCTTTAGCTCATCGAAAAGCTAAGAAGACGCACTTTCAGAATTGCTAATCCATATCATTTTGCAACGTTCTGTGCTAACACTATGTCAAGAAGCGCACGCGGGAAAATTTCCATGTTAACATATGGGACTGCGTAAACAATGAAGGAACAAAATAAAACTGATCCGATACTTCTTATATCTTCCACATAACAAGACGCAAAGACGTGCTCATTAGCTAGTTAGGGTGCACCAACTTAAGGTTTCATAATTGCTAAGCATAATTATTTTGTGCCTTTCCGTTCCAAAGTTATGGCGAGACAACAGTACGAAGAATTTGCTGTTGGGAGATATCGCACGTTCTTTTGCAGCTCGCGGAGAGGCGGGTCTTTTTTCTCTTCCCTTTTCGTTCATTTTCCTTGTTATTTTCCTCATTTTACTTATGGTTTCCATATCCATTCCTTCAACCTTTTCCGTTTTTCTTACTTGTCTTCTTTTCATTAATTTTGTCTCTTCTGTTTCCTTAAACAACCAGCAACCACAAATATAGAGACACAAGTGACAAAAAAAGGAAAAAGAGAAAAACGTCGCGCTTCTTTGCGTTCTGTGTCGAAAAGAACCTGCCGGTATATACACATTTACATATATACATACATACTGTGAGATGATTCTCATGTCTTCTCGTCGCCATGGTGGCTTCCCTTAAATAATAATAATTAATAATACTTAAATTTATTGGTGCAATGCTTTTGTTTGAGCCCATCTTGATCGGACATAAAGTCTCTCTCCTCAGACGGGTTTTAATGACACTCGGGCCTAGTAAAGCCTCGAGTTGCTCCCTGTTCTCATAATCTTCTACTTTGTGCTGTCTTTATTTTATTTATTTTAATAGTTTGCCTTTGGCGTATTTATAAGGATTGTCCTTATTTTCTGCGTGCATATTATTTTACCTGCTTTTACCCATAATTTCTAGGCTTTTATTCCTGCTTTTGCTATATTTGTGCTTTCTCAACCTAAATCTGGCTACCCACCCTTATAATACAGTGGTACAGACCTCCAGGTGTACCTCCTTACATTTGCAAATCCACCACTATACATATCTGTGGATATGTATGAGAAAAACGAAGTATTACAATTGTAAGAGTTCCTAAATCTGAAATGGTATCGTATGGCTACAGGCAAAAAGCTGGCCACATAACAGGTAGGAGCATTTGACATTTGAGATTAGAAAGGCACATTTTTGGAAAAAGCAACAACCACTTCCAGGGATGCTGAAAGATTTCGTGCACAATACCCGAGGGAGAAGAAATTCAGAAATGAAATAGAAAGATCGAATGGAGAACGTAACTGTAAGGTAATGCATAGAAAATTAGCATTAAATCGAATTAGTAGTTGGCAAAGAAAAGGAAATGAGAAAAAAGGAATGAAAGATAAAAATGAGAAACAAGGTTATGGAAGGGTGAATGAAGAAGTTGAGGAGAATGACCAGAAAAGGGAGGATCAGGAGGAAGAATCCGAGAGAAAGCGGGAGACGGAAGAGCAGAGAAAGGTGGAGTAGTATGAGGAGAGACACAGGGAGAAGGGCGGGAAAAAAGGGGAAATTTTAGGGAAAGAAGGGCGTTTTTAAACGAAGAATATTTTGGAGGGGGAGGAGATAGAGGGAGGGCAGAGGCTCTCTTGCGGAAGAAAAAACGAGGGGGAAAAGTATCTTTTTCTCCCTGAACAAAAAAAGGAGGGCGACGGAAGATGAAATGTACAAGAAGGAGTATACACCTATAAATATCAGTGGCTATATGGAGGTAGAAAAAGAAACGCAAAGCGAGGGGAGGGGAAGAATGGCTAAAGTCAGTGGTGCAGAAACTTATTAAATTGGACGTGGATTAAATTGCTTTCTCTTTTCTTTCACATTCACATGATTTTCATACCAAGGTCTACACTTTCTGCTCTTTCTCGCCTCTCACTCACTCCGCTTTGACTGGTTGTCGCCGACACCTTGTAGACACAGATATAACATTGTCACTTCCCTTGGCTAGGGACAAGTACATACGCCAAAGTTCTTTTTTTTCGGTCACACAAAAACGTCACTGGCTATGGGGAAAGACTTAAAAAAGAGGAAAAAGAGACGAGCGGAGAAACCAGAAAGCGACCGAGGGAGGTGACATGTAAACCGAGAAAGTAGCGAACAACAGCGAGAAACACAGAAAAAGGACGAGAAAGAGCGACAAAATACAGAAAAAACGATAAGAAGAGAAAAAGATGAGGTAGAGAGAGATAGGGAGAGAGAAAAGGGGAGAATCGGCGAGAAACCTTCGAGCAAGCAAATGGAGAGGAAACGATTCGAAAAAGAGTAGCAATCGAGTGACGACCACGAGACAGTGTGACAAACAGGATCAAAAGAGAGCAAAAAACAGGAAGAGAGAGGACGTGAATAAAGGGGAAAAGATACAAATAGCGAGAAAGAGAAAAAGCAGGAAAATAAAGAGAGACTAAATATAGAGACAAATAAATAGGGAGAAAGAGAGCAAACTGAGGACAATTGGGAGACACAGAGGAGACAATATAATAACAGATAAAATAAGGGAAGTGAGAGCGGGACTGACATAAAATGGAGAAAAGGGGAGAAACAGAGACAATAGAGAAAAATGGAGAAG
>JAQGBT010002685.1:0-22842 GCA_034698585.1 Disparrhopalites patrizii | reverse complement strand
TCTCGGGGGGGTATGTGAACACCGTTATAGTGCGAAAACCGTTATAAGGAGGTCCGTTATAGAGAGAATTGACTGTAATTCCACAAAACTGACCTCAAGCTGCGTGATCGGCTCCTTGAATTCCAAAACTAGCTGCCAGCCGTTGACTTGCTGGCGGATGGGGATATGAAGGGTCGCCGAATAACCGCCATTCCATCGACTTCTTATTTCAAGCCAAGCCGTGACTTGAGACAGAGCAAATAAGAAGAGCAAACTGCGCAGGAGCATTCGCATCGTAAAGCTGCTTTGGACTGTGGTTTCCACATGGAATTGTGTTCTTTAAAATATAAATAGGGACGTGAAGAGTCTTTTAAAGGACCTCAAAGTAAAGCAATGATAAACATAAGCGGATTGACTACGTCAAGTCAAGTGCCAAAAAGCTATCAATCACAGTGGGTGATAGGACGTCTGATGGTTTGGCTTTGGGAATTGTTTGGAGACAAATTTGTTCAGTGATCCCTGGAGTGTCGACGTACGGCACTCCAATGATGATATATTTTGATGGATTTAAGGCAAAATGCTGATGAATTAATATTTTTCTCGACCTCTAGATCCATCTGAAGGTCATGATTTGCATGCATGGATTTAGATACAATACAACGTAAGGGCAGGTGGTTTTTTCTGCCCAAGCCCCAATAACATTTTGCCCCACAAGATATTCTTGTCATGTCTATTATTTGAAAATTTAAATTGCCACAAAAGGGTAAGAGATTTTGCGAAACCCTTCGTGTACATTATACATATGAATATTATATACGATGGCTAAGACAATCTGGATGCTATAAAACGAATCAGCCCACGTGCTTCTGTTCAAATACGACTCTGGCATGCCATTTGTGGCGTGGCATGACTTGATTGCCGGAAAAATAAATAAGACTGTCTGAACACATGTGTCTGTCGTGTCTTTGAAAACATTCATTTGTCTATACATATATGTATATAGACAAATAGTATAGATATTTATTATATTAATAGAGACAAATATTAGTTATAAGACAAATATTTATGGACATAATGTACGTAATTATAGTAACATAAAACAAAAAACAAATAAATTTCTAGTATGTAACTAACAGTTTATAAGTTGTTACGAGTTTGCTGAATCCTTGTATCGATCGAAATATTAAATCACTTTAGAGCTGATGCATTTGTTTCAAGCGTTACCGGCTCTACAATAATTAATTAATCATAATTACTATTTGCCATTAATCAATAATTAATTTGTGATTAATCTCAATTCGAGCCGTCATTATTATTACAAAGAATTCAGCTTAATACTACTAAACAAAAAGTTTAGAACTTCCATGATTTTTACATCAAAATTACATGGACAAGAACAGAAACGAAATCAAAATGGAAAATAGATTCAAGTCCTTCAAGCTGAGCGTGCTATGCCTTGGATTCATTTTGATTCACGTGAAAGGTCAAATTCCGTATGATACCCCAATCAATTATAACTCGAGGAGCCCGATTTGGAAAATATATTTGCGGAGCCGTGTGTCTTTCAATTAAATACACCAAATTTGAAAAACGACGATTGTCCCCGCCAATTAACGGATATCGTCAAAGCTTTAACGACAAGCGCCGTAGAAATTCTGGACCATGACTGGACAATAACAAGGGTGAAACAACCGGATAAGCTGGAAATGTATACCAACCAAAGATTCAGTCGATGCAATATCGCCATATTGTTGTGCTGTCTCTGCATGGAACAAGGTAATGCTCATTCAACAATTGCTCCACCACTGCAGCCAAAATCCTCTTACATAGCCCCTCATACATGTACATGTAAAGTGTATATTTAATGTTCTATTTAACGACATTTCCCTGTAACAATATTTTTTGCCCTTCCAATCAGATATGTTATACATATAGAGACTTCACTGTGTAGTGATGGCAATGATATGAGTTGATCCAAAATGTTGAGTTCAATTCGTTTCAAATCCCGAATCGGATCGAAATTCGCAATTCGACCCGATTCATGATGCAAAATGATTTTCAATTCGGTTCAAGCCCATGGATTCAATCGAATCATGATTCCAACAATCCAAAATATATATTATGTATTGCGGCACATTTTGGTTTCACCTTTTCCAAATTTTAAGCATATAGTGAAGCCTAATATGTAGTTTGCTACTTCAAATAAATGCAAGTAACCGTAACCTAATATTTACCGTTGATTTAAATGTGCTCCAAAATTTTGACAGAAATTGCTCTGCTTCCGAAGAATATTCAAAAATTTTGGATTAAATAATGCATAAAATAAATCGAATTTTTGTGATCAGGCTTATGCCTTGGATCGAATTATTTCATTCGACTCATGGTTTCGAATTGAATTAAATTTTCAAGTATATATGAATTGAATCGAAAAATACGATTCAGGATGGAATCGTTGCATCCGAATTTCTAGTTTTCATGATGGCTGGTTTACGCTGCATGCAATACATGTATGCAAAACACTCTTAATTTGTGTACCTTTCCAGCAACAATGCATTTCAGAGGAAAAGCGTATATTGGACCATCTATATTCACAGCTATACCCCGCCGTGAACCAATTTTTGTACTTGGGCCCGCGAAATTTAAATCCAGGATCAAGTACGGCCTTCACGTCCGGCCTCTCAGAGCTCCTCTTGTGCTGTTCGCCACCAAAAATTCCCCGAGCCTATTTTGCCCCCCGCGAATTCCCTTGCATTTGAATCCATATTTGCCAATTCCCTCTCCATTAACAGGGTTTACCATCGCCAAGGCTTGGAATGAATGTTTGCACGATTTTTTGGGCGCCACCGTGCTGGTAGATTTAGTGCAGTATAACCCAAAAATAATTAACAAAGTCACCGTTTTCCAGAAGAGCATTGATCACCTTAAGATGGCGCAGAATTTCTCCACGGAAAGTGTCCCATCCCAAATTCTCTGGTCCGTAGTTAGTAAACGAATCTTCAGGCCAGACGCTGTGGGCATTATTGGAGCCAACAATTTCTATAAGGAAGATGTCAAAACTTTGAATCATTTACTACGTTTTGAGTTACTTGAGCTCCGATGCACCAACAAGGAGGTCCTTTTGGCCATGAATGACGTCTCACGTGATCCATCCGCTCTGTTCTGGATAATGGATTGGGAAACTTGGCTCGCTGTGATATTTCTTATGGCCACTTTTGCATTATCCATGGGAATTACGGGACACCGAAGGGGCAACTCGCAAGTGTTTGCTTTCACCCGGGATAACTTTTCCAAGGCTTTCAAATGGACGTTCTTTCCCCTTTTGGACAAATACGACTGGCCTAATTTGAAAAAGCTGAGCAAATCGGGGGCGTGTATTCTCATTTTGCTGGCAATGTTTCTAACCCTTTTTGGAAATTTATGCAAGGGAGCCATTCCTGTCTTTTTGTATTTCAATTTACCCCCAGAACCTCCTCGAACTTTGCAGGAACTGGCGGGTGTTCCTGGAAAAATAGCAATTACGAGCAAATTAGGATACATTGATCCAACTGGGAGGTGGCAGGAGTCTCACACAATTCTCAGTTTTATTCGCCGAATTACAAAGATTCTTCCAAATGGCTCCGAGCTGAGTAAGACGTTGGTTCAGCTGGAGAAAAAATGTGTGGAAAGCAATCATCTTGGCGTCAAATTGGGTGCCATGCTGATGGTGAAAGATCCGAAGGGTGAAATCACTAGCAATGTCAAGCATTTGTACGTTATAAGCGATTTGAGCACTAGATGGCTCCTCCGTCATTATATTCCTCGTAAAAGACTCCGATTCATTCAAAACGGAATGGCATTGCCAATATTTAGTATCGAAAATGTGCCCATTTGTTTTCTTAACTCATTCTGCGTCTCCGTCAGCCGGCAGTGGAAGAGTCTCTATAACATGGGGATTATTAATAAATTTGAACGTTTACAAGAGTTGCATAGCCGACAACAGCTGTTTGAATGCCAACTGGAAGATATGAGCTGGTTTGAGGAGAATTATCCGGAAACGTTCGGCCGTTTTGGGACAGTTCAAGGGAAATTGTTCGTGGAACGATTTACGAGGCATGTGAAGAGGTGGAACATGATGGCTTTTTACCTTTCCCATTCGCTCAGGCTGGACGAGGATGTTGTGGATCCCACTGGAATGGAGGACTTGGATTTAATTTTTAGATTGTTTGCAATTCTATTGTTGGCAATCAGCGTGGTTTTTGTTGGGCTATACTTAACTAAGAAAGAATGTCTTAAGAGATTAAGAGAGAGGAGCAAACTATGTTCGACTCTCCATAAAAAGGCCTCCATTATACCAGTTGTTACTATATAGCGGTGACAACTGCTCCCCACAAAAACCTTCTGCAATTGCTAACATACACGTATATCTGTGCTCTATCGCGGTTCTTCTCTATAACGGCAATTTAAAAATCTAAAAAGTAAAGGGTGCTTCTACATAATAATAATATATATATAATGAAATACCATTCCGGTTGTTTGTAATTGTTGTGATTTTATTCGTAAGTGTTGCTTTGTTGGCAGTAGACCTAATTGCTAATTTTGCTTTGCCCTGCATTTCGGGATTTGTGCTGTTTTTCAATAAAACTAACGGCCTTTGTATTTGTGACAATAAACTTTCCGTCCCACATAACTATTTTTCCTTGACAACGTTTGCTGAAAATTGAACCACACATTTTTAATCAATATGACCAATTACTAAGAAGCTACAGCCCTACAAAGGACTAATGACATAATGATTTTAATATCAAAATAAAAATATTAATCTATATACAAAGAAATAAGAATTTTATCGGGAATTACGGCACATCGTTTTGGGTATTTGATATCCTGGTTTTTTTTCGAAACCATTATCAAGGATGTTTAAAAATGTTTTTGAAAAAATCCGTAATCCGAAATCCCAGCATATTTTGTGTAATCCAACACCACCCTGGTGCCGTGTACTCGAATGTACGTAATTATGTTCAATATACATACATATACAGTGGACTCTCGCTATAGCAACCCTGAAGGGAAGGGCAAAGTTAGTTGTTATATGGAAAAGTTGTTATATAGAACATTTAATACGTACATTGCATATACGAAGGGCTGAAAAATAAAGTTATAGGGAAAAAGTTGTTACAAGGAGACTTGTCAAAGAAAGAGTCCACTGTAATTAATAATTATTCCCAACTCTACGTGTTTTTGTTAAAGTATTTATTTCCCACTTAATTCCTAAGTCTCTAATTTAGAAGATTTTCACTATTCAATTTCCCCAATTTAAACGTCTTAATTTTTCAATTTTAAAATCCAGAGTTTTCCCTCCATTATAAATATCATGACCATATTCCTCATTTATTCTTAGGTGCGTAGTCACCGTGATACAATCCTCTCCTGCCTTGCGAGTAATTGTGTCACTTTTCACTATTTAAAATTCCGAATCCCAAATTTTGTCATTTCTGCCAGGCCTATTTTAAATTTTGATTTCTCCAATTCCCCCTTCTTATAGTTTTTGAAATCCCAATTCCCCATTCCTCCCATATGAATTCCCAGAAATTCTCATTACGAGTTTTTTTACTCCAGGATTTCGAGATCACCGCATCTTCTTCCACCCTGTACTTCGGTTGTATCCCACCCAACCCTAAGTAGAGTGATGAGGCGACAGACTAAAATCGTGCTCCCCGTTCCCGCATTGGCCAATGATTGGGGGTCCCATCGACGCCTCGAGAGAAGACCTTTTCTCTCGACGGCCGTTTTCCTCTCCTCCAGGCTCACCGACAGGAAAATAGCTGTCGACGTAACCATGCCGTTTCGGCCTCTCTCGTCTCTCTCATCGGCCTCACACTTTTCCCTCATCGACTTTAGACTCGTCCCATCCTTCGCCCGTGACTTGTCCCCATTTCCAGAGGCTCGGTCCCATTTGTTTCCCCCACTATTTTCCCCCTTTTATTAATTTCTCCCAAATTCACCAATTCCCCCAACCCCCCTTTTCCCCAAATTTCCAGTAGATTTCCCCATTTTTATTAATTTTGTATTGTGCCGTGTGTTTGTTGTGCCTAATCTTTATTTTAATAAATTATTAATTTGATTATCCCCCCCAATTTTGTGTTTTAGTGCCATATTTTATTTAATTGCCCGCCCTGTGTCCCGGGTCACCATTTATTTTTAAGATTATTACAATATTTCACGCATTTCACTTTCATTTTTAAACGGAATGGTTTTGAATATAATTCTTACCAATTCTGAAAGCATGACTTCAGAGCATACCCACGAGCTAGTGCTCACATGTCTACTCCTTGCTAAAGAGAATTTATAATCGGTATAGCGGGTTGCGTTTTTCGGCGAACATTCAGTATATGTATTAATGCTCTTGTGGTTTTGCAAAAAAATTGAAACGTTTTAGGACAGGAAATAAAATCGTGCAATTATGTTATAATTTAATTTTGGTTCTAATATTCTTATAAAAAGAAATGCCTGTTATAGTAAGAAATTTAACCTATAAATAAATAATGACCTTTAGGATTCATTTTGGCTTGAAGCCATCACGTTTTCCCAAATTTATCCAATTTTTTTTTTTAATTTTACAAATTTTGAGAATTATGATGCTATATACATAAGCCACAAAAGCATCCTTTTTAGCGTACGTTTGTATATATAAAATATATGTACACGTGTTCAAACACAGTTTCTGCGTGTCATCCGTAACTTGGCGTGGCTTGACCGCACCAGTAGCAAATAATACTCCTAAAACAACCTTTCGTGTCTTGTCAAAAGTTATTTTATTCAGGGCAAGCATTTATGGACATATTTACAATCGCTAGCTCCAACCAAATACGTTTTTTCCTTTGACTTAATTATATATAGTCAGTAAATTTTTGTTAATCCTTGTTCCGTTCGCAGTATATATTTCACATGTAAAGCACTGCTGTGTCCCTTTGTGAACTTATGACAATATGCATTAACTAATTAAGCATCATTGTGTATCAGCCGTTAATAAAATTCGGTTAATTCCAGTTATTTGTATAGAATACATCAATTTCAAATGTATTTCATTATTATTTACAAGCAGGATTACTATACTAAAAACTTATGTAGATCAATCACTGGTGTGGAAAAACATTAAAAGGACAATAGGAACGTAATCAAAATGAAAAATAGCTACAAGGCTATCAAGCTGAGCCTGACGTCCGTTGCACTAATGCTCATTAACGCGTCTGGACAAATTCAGTGGGTCAACCCAACCAAATACGCTGAAATGATCCCGAATTTCGAAAAAATATTTTCGGAGCCATGCGTCTTTCAGTTAAATATCCCAAGCTTTGAGAAGGATCGTTGTTCCCAGGAATTAACAGATATCGCCAACGCTCTCAAGACAAGCGCCATGGAAATTCGTGTTCATGACTGGGCAAGAGGAAAAATGAAAACGCTCGTTTGGCTGGAAATGTCTAGGAGTCAAAGGCTCACTCGTTGCTATGCCGCAATTTATTTACGTTTCTCCAGCCTTGGAAAAGGTACTGACTATAGTAATGGCAACGATCCGATTTGATCCAAATTTTTTAGTTCGATTCGTTTTAAAGGCCGAATCGGATCCAAAGTCGCAATTCGATCAAATTCATGATGGAACTGATTTGATTCGGTTCGATTTAAGCCCGTGGATTGAATCGAATCATGATTCAATCGATCCAAAAAAATGTATTATTGTGACACATTTTTTTCACTTTTTGCTTTTAAGCATATAATGAAGTCTAATAGTTTGCCACTTCAAATAAATGCTAGTAACCTTGATATAAGATTTACTGTTGTGTTAAACTTGCTGCAATATTTTGATGGTGATTGCACTGCTTCGGAAGAATATTCGAATATTTTGTACTGTATGGAATGAATCGAATTGCAGTTAAATTTTACGACTCAATTTACGTCTGGAATCGAATTATTTGATTCGATTCACGATTTCTAATCGAATCAAATTTTAAAGTATATTTGAATTGAATAGAATCGAATCGAAAATTCCAATTAAAAATCGAATTGAAAAATCTAATTAAGAATCGAATCGAATCATAAAATTCAATTAAGAATCGAATTGAATCAAATTTTCAAGTATACATGAATTGCATTGACTCTAAAAATCCAATTAGGAATCGAATCAAAAAATATAATTGAGAATCGAATGGAATCGAAAAATCCAGTTTAGAATCGAATCGAATAAAAAAATTCTAATTAAGAATCGAGTAAAAAAATCCAGTTCAGAATCAAATCGAATCGAAAAATTCAATAAAGAATCGATTCAAAATTTCAAGTATTTTAATTGTATCGAATCGAATAGAAAAATCTAATTTCGGATCGAATCAAAATTGCAAGTATTTGAATTGAATGAAAACATCCGATTCAGAATCGAATCGTTGTCATACCTGGTCCTAATGTAATTGCTTTTCAGCAGCGTAAACAAAAAACGATGAATCATGAAAGCATTTCTAACACAAATATTCATAATTTTGATTCCCTCTTAGCTACAAGGGATTTCGAACAGAAGTTGAATTTTCGCCCAGACGTCGTAGCACAAATTCGCCGACCTCAACTTATTTTTATACGTGAACATGCGCACTTTAAATCCAAGATGAAGCAAAGGTATTCCATAAGTCTCAAAGCTCCTCTGGTGACGATAGCGGACTCCGCATCTCCAAGCCTCCTTTGCCCCCCGCGCATGCCCGCAAATTTGAATCCCTTCCTGGCACTTCCCTCTCCGTTGACGGAAGGCTCCATCCTAAAGGCTTGGAATGAATGTCTCCGCAATTTCTGGGGCGGGAAAGTCCTGGTGGATTCAGCAATATACAACGACTGCAATATGGAGATCACCAGTGTTTTCGAGAATAGCATCGACCACCTTAAAGAGGCGCAAAATTTCTCCACGCAAACAACTCCATCCCACATTCTTTGTGCTATAACTCGACGACGTAGCCTGAGGCTAGACGCCATAGGAATTATTTTGGCCAAGGATTTATACAAAGAAGACGTCACTAGTTTGAAAAACTTGCTGGAATTTGAGATCCTTGAATTCCGATGCTCCACCAAGGAGTTCTTATTGGCTCTGAATGACATCTCTCGGGATCCATCTGCGCTGCTCTGGATCATGGATTGGCAAACCTGGCTTGCTTCTGCACTTCTCACAACAGCTTTCGCGCTATCCTTGGGAATGATGGGACCCCGAAGGGAAAATACGCAAGTGCTATCTTTCAGGAAGAAAAATTTCTCCCAAGCCTTGAAATGGACATTGCTTCCCTTTTTGGACCAATTCGACTGGCCGGGCCTTAGGACGCTCAGGAAATCTCAGGTGTGCATTCTCATTTTGCTGGCAATGTTTCTAACCCTTTTCGGGAATTTATGCAAGGGCGCCATTCCCTCCTTCCTCTATTTCAATGTCCCCCCGGAACCTCCCCGAACGTTGGAAGAGCTGGCGGGTGTGCCTGGAAAAATTGCAGTTACAAGTAAATTGCGGTACGCAGATCCAATTACTGGGACTTGGTCGGACGCTCACACAGTGCCTCATTACGTTCATCAGATAACGGACGTCCTGAGAAATCACGCCCACAATAATCTGAGAAGGACCTTGCTCCGACTGGGCAAAAAATGTTTGGAGAACTACGATTTGGGCGTCAAGTTGGGCGCCATGTTGATGGTGAAGCATCCAAAGAAGGAAGATGAATTCAGTAGCAGGATCAAAAATTTCTATATGATAAGTAATGTGGAAACAAGGTGGCTCTTGCGCTTTTTTATGCCCCCAAAAAGACTGCGCTTCGCTCAAAATGGGATGGAGTTGCCCATCTTCAGCATTGAAAATGTGCCCATGTGTTGGGGTAACCCCTTCAGCATTTCCGTCAGCCGCCAGTGGAAGAATCTCTTCTGGGCGGGAATTTTAAACAAGTTTGAACAACTGGAAGACTTTCAAAGTAGACGCATACTATTTAACTACGAATTAGGAGATATGGGCTGGTACAAGAGATATTACCCGGAAACATTTGGTCCATTCGGGACATTGGAGGGGAAATTGTTTTTGGAGCGATTTACACGCCAGGTGAAAAGGTGGAACGTCATGGCTTGCCTCAATTTGGATGCAGATTGCTTGGACGAGGAAGTTGTGGATCCCATTGGATTTGAGGATTTGGATTTGATTTTTGCATCTTGTGCCGTTCTGGTTTTGGCAACCACGATGGTATATGTTGTGCTGGGCTTACTCAGGATACGACGTTTAAGAATATTGAGAAAGAAGCAATGTGCGCCATTGTCAGAGAGCGACGACGAAAAGGGGACAGAGAACGAGGACAAAAACATGATAACGTCCGAAGAGATCGAGGACGAAGTGGCAATAGAATTGGAAGAGATTGGTGATCAAAATGAAATAGGGATGCAAAACGAGAGCGAAAGTTTTATAGAGTTACCAGAGAAGGAAAATGAAGGGTCCATGGAACTGCAATCGATTGACGACGACGACAAAAAAGCAATCAAACTCCAATGGAGCGACCCGAAAAGGCTAATATTAGAACGAGGAACAACAACGGTTGAGATTAATTCGCACTATGTATAGTGTAACTGACGATATTATTGATTTGTAGTTGACATTACAAATTAATATTACAAATTATTAATTACAAATTATTAATTACAAATTATTAATTACAAATTATTAATTACAAATTATTAATTACAAATTATTAACTGCAAATTATTAATTACAAATTATTAATTACAAGTAACCAGAGATGCACTTTTTTGTGTTATCGTTTTTTTCATGTGTTTTGATCCATGTTGATTGGTTTGATGGATTAGCTGGCATTTTCCATGGTTTGTAACGGGAACTATATTTATTCCATTGGCTCAGGGAACTCGGACATATTACGTCATCAATCGGGGTCAGTCAGTCGCCTCAGACCCCTCCGTTTACCGCAATGGTATTATGTCATCACCATGGGGGTCAGTCAGTCTCTTTGAGCCGGAAGAAGGATGACGTAACATGTACCAGCTCCCGTCACTCGTGTCTTCATATGCCATAATAGAGAAAGCCCAAAACACATCAGATTTAAAATGCATGTATTTGAAATACGTATTTTGATTATATTTTGTATTTATATACAGTCGACTCTCGCTATAACAGCACCCTATAAAGCATCAAATTTCGCTTGTGATAGCGAAAAACTGTTATAGAGAACAAACATGTCTATGTTAACATATGGAGAAAGTTTTTGAGGGGAGCATTTTTTGCTGCTGTTATAACGAGAGTACTGTTATACAGGGGACTGTTATAAAGAGAGTCGACTGTACATTCATTTGAATTTTGTATTTAAAGTACGTATTTTAAATGCAAGTCCTAGTATTTTGTCATTAAAATACGTATCTTAAAAGCCATTCTTTGTATTTTGTAATTAAAATACGTATTAAAATATATAACGAGCTATTCATGTACATGTTTTGTAACTACATACAGTCGACTCTCTCTATAACGGTTTTCCTTAAATCATCAAATTTCCCCCGTTATAATGAAAACCCGTTATAGAGAGCAGAAATTGCTACGTTAACAATTGGAGATAGTTTTTTCGTACTATTTCGTCCGTAATAACATCGAATGTTATAAATTCAGAGTTCAATTGAGTCAATTTATAATTTTGTGTATTAATTTTGCATTTATTTTACACGACAAATTATGCCAGATTGCATTACAAATAAATGTTAAAGTGTATTCTAAAAGATTTTGAATACGTATTCACATGTCTAAGTATTTGAATAAAATTGTATTGGAATTAGTATTTATAACTTAGATATCCGAAATTTAAATTTGTACATTCATAATTGGGAAAAACATGCACTTTAATTATGATTTGAATTCAATTTTTTTCGGATATCATTCTTTGAATTTTAGTTTATTAGAATTGTGTGCCCGATCTTTGGCGCCATCCCAGATTTCAAAGGGATTTATGATGAAGACGGCTGCAATTGTAGCTGGAGAAGCCCGGCCACGGTCCCTTGGAATCCGGCATTGTAATCGCAAGCAACTTCGTTCTTGACGTAATCATTTCGGTCATCAACGTAGTCATCATTTATCCCAGGGCCTCCCACTAAAGCCCCTGTTAAAGTCTGGTAATTTGGCCCAGGATTTAGCCCCGCGTTGTTCCAATCACACACTAATGGCCGATTGGGACAAGAGCTACAAATTACATCACGGGAGATTTTGTGTCAAAAAGTGTGGGTATATACAAAATCCAAATACAGCCATAGTTATACATATAGATGTTAGAATTTTTTTTCTGGGATAGCTCGACCAATAAAATTTGTAAACATGCTTGCAACATACCTCGCTCGATGGTGGGGTTTCGTAGGCGGGTTATTGCCGAATCCCACCACAAAACTTCTTCCGGCATCTCCGAGGATGTAATTCATTTGCTGAATTACGAACTGCCTGAACGGAGACACATTAATTCCTGCGTCCGCCGCTTGGAGGCAGAGGAAGGCGGAGTTGCTTATGGCGCGCAGGGATCCCCATTCTGAGATAAAGGCGAGGCCTTTGGGAGTTCTAGGGACCTCATAAACCATGTAGTTGCAGAAATTTTGTGCATGATCAACGAATTCTTTCTCATTCGTCAGCTTAGCCATGAGGATCTAGTACGGACAAGGACATTCAGATGCACTAAATTTCAGTATATTATATAATCAACAAATTTGTTCCGTGCGCCCTGAGCAAGTTGTAAGAGAAAGACCGTGCAAATTTTTAATGTACGATTTTGTTTATTTTAATTTTTTTAAACTTACCTGTATACCAGCCACTTTGTCATCCCAACCAAAGCCGCCAGGGCGCCAATTGTAATAAAACTCCGCTTTGTGGACGTAAAAATCATCCAAATACTTTTGCTCGCCCGTGGCCCGCCATAACCATGCAGCGCTCCAGCCTAGCTCGTCTCCGTACCCCCAAGATCTGGATTAATTGTGGATTTATGCGATTATAGGTATAGGTATAATAAATCATTTCACATGCGCTAGGAATGGAAACGATCCGATTTGATCCAAAATTTGTAATTCGATTAGTTGCAAAGCTCGAATCGAATCTAAATTCGCAATTCGACCCGATAGATGGAGCAAATATTTCGATTCGATTCGATTCAAGCTCAGGGAATTAATCGAATCATGATTCAAACATTAAAAAAAATATATTATTGAAACGTCTTTCTTCACTTTTTGCAAATTTTAAGCATATAATGAAGTCAAAATAGTTTGCTACTTCAAATAAATACAAGTAACCTTGATATGATAATTATCGTTGATTTTTTGCTAGAATATTTTGATGGTTATTGCTCTGCTTCGGAAGAATATCCGAAAATGTATTAAATATTGGATCGAATGAGTCGAATTTCAGTTAAATTTTATGATCCACTTTTTATCTTGAATCGAATCATGTGTTTTATTCGATTCATGGTTTTGAATCGAATCATCTTTTCGAGTATTTGAATTGAATCAAAACATCCGATTCAGAAGCGAATCGTTGTCATCTCTAACATGCGGATTTGTTTATATGCAAATATTCATGCTATACCTATATTCACATGAAAATTTGTGTACATACAGTAGAGTCTCTATATAAAAAGTCTCTTTATAACAACATTTCTCTATAAGAACATTAGTTTTTCCGCCCCTCGTACATGTAAAGTACATATTTTATGTTCCATATAACAACTTTTCTCTGTATCAATATTTTTGGCTCTTCCCTTCAGAGTTGTTATATAGAGACTCCACTGTATATATATGTACGTGTTATACCTTGAACATATTTATATAGTCCTATTATATCCATATATACAATCGAACCTCTCTATAACGGTTTTCTCTCAGTAGTGGTGGCAGAAAATGCTTCTCGCAAAAAATTTCTCCATTGTTAACACAGCAATTTCTGTTCTCTACAACGGTTTTTCATCATAACCGGGAAAATTTGACGATTTAAGGAGAACCGTTATAGACAGTCTACTGCAGTCCATATAATTCTATATATCCATATTTCGTGAAAGAATATCGCTAAAATATCCTGGAGACAGAACCAAAAAGTACCCATAATAATTTGCAGCGTCCTTGATGGAATCCGAATACTTCCCGCGGTACTGATTCGCAAAATCATACAATTCCCTTGCATGTCTCAAACAAATGTCCGCATAGGCTGAATCGGAATCCCGGAAAACCAAATAGCCCGTGGCAAATGCAGCGGCCGTTTCCCCCGCCAAATCCGAACCCGGAGCGGATGCCGTGATCTTCCAGCAAGGCCTTGAACTAGTTTGGTCTTCAGGGCGACCCCAATAGGCGTGATCCACGCCTCCATCCCCGCATTGCCCGTACAGTTCAGTAGGCGTCGGATGGGCCTTCATAAAATAATCCAAGGCCCACCGAAGGGCTTTGTGGCCATTTTGTAATTCGCCGGCTAATTCGTAGCCATACCGGTAGTCCAGCAGACCCCAGCCCATGAGGGTAGTTGAGGAGGCCATGGGGAAGCCAAATTTGACGTGGTCACCAGCTGTAGATGAGTCAATAGCGGTTGACGGTGAAGGAAAATCGAAAAGATTTTGTTGTCAAGGAAAATCGAAAAAAATTTGTTGTGAAGGAAAATCGGGAAAAACATTTTGTGAAGGAAAATCAAAACAAATTTGTTGTGAAAGAAAATCAAGGCAAATTTGTTGTGAAATAAAACTGTTACAAATTTGTTGTGAAGGAAAATCGAAACAAATTTGTTGTGAAGGAAAATCAAGGCAAATTTGTTGTGGAGGAAAATTGAAACAAATTTGTTGTGAAAGAAAACTGTAACAAATTTGTTGTGAAGGAAAATCAAGGCAAATTTGTTGTGAAATAAAACCGAAACAAATTTATTGTGAAGGAAAACCGAAGCAAATTTGTTGTGAAAGGAAATCGAAAAAAAATTGTTGTGAAGGAAAATCGAAAAAAATATGGCAAATAAAATGTTGATGGATCTAATGCGGAATTACCGTCAAAGTAGCCTCCAGTAAGGTCAAGACCAAGATCCTGGCCATCCTGCAGGAAAGAATCGCCTCTCCAGTGAATGCGATTGTCTGGTGGCAATCTACCACATCTTTGGGCCTCGTAGAAGAGCAAGGATTTCTGAATTACTTCCCCGTAATCGTACTGCCCACATGCGATGGGCTCACCATTGAATGTGGCCTTGACGACGGCGGCCACCGGGGCGTTGTTGTTGTAGCGAGCATTAAATTCCAAGGGGAAATCTTGGTTAGGGGGGAGATACGGATTGTCAGGCTGATTGACGATGAAGGCTATCTTATTGTCCACGATGGATTCAACTCGGCCGGAGAAAACCTTTATTTAGGGTTTAAATAAATATTTTTTCGGAATATTCTTTTTATAGATTTTCATACCAAGAGAGTTCAGAATAATTGGACATTTACAAGAAATCGAATTTCTATTTTACTCAAAATGAACAAATTTTTTATGGAATTGGGCTAAACAATTTTTTCATTCAATTGGAACACAACAAATATTTTGTTGTATTGAAAATAAAATTTTTGTTCTTGAATTGGACCTATGCAAATTTTTTGTTCAATTGGAACTAAAAACGTTTTATTGCACTAACTTTTAGTGCAAACTTATTACACTAACTTTTCATAGGATTTTAACTAAATACGCGTCCATTGAATTGGAACTTTGTATAAAAGCAAATTTTTCATTTAATTAGAACTAAAACAAATCTTTTGTTTATGTAATTATAACTATAAACAAATTGTGGTTCGTTTAATTGTCACTCTAAGCAAATTCGTCATCGAATTTGGACCATTCTTTTAATTCAATTCAATAAAACTAACCTCAAGCTGGGTAAATTGCTCCTTGAATTCTAGAACCAGCTGCCAGCCGTTAGCTTCCTGACGTACTGGTATGTGCAAGGTTGCCGCATAGCCTTCATTCCATCTGTGTCGTATTTCTAGCCAAGCAACGGTATGCGACACAAGATATAACAGACACAAAAGGACCACGAACTGCATAGCTTTGCAAAATTTGTGTACATTTAATTGTTCGAGAACATTTGACATTAAACAACTACAACAATTTGTATGATTTTCGTCTGCTATTTAAGCAAGTCCAAAGATTCACTTCTACCCAAGCGTTTGCATACAAACATGTAAACTGCAAAAAATAATGGTTGTTTTTCATTTTAGAAGTGTTACGAAACGTGCTGATAAGAGATTCGGTACAGCTAAAGTGTCTAGTGCAACGCACAAGTACAGATAACAGCAAAACATAGGAGCTGGATCAAATAAGCTACATATTGATCCTTGACAGGCAGATGTCGTTGGTTACGTAACATCCATGCGAAAACAGAAATTTTAATCCGTATTTCATAATCCTCTTTTAAAATTTCTAACAAAATTATCCTGAATAATCCCAATATTAACAAAAATCAATTTCACGATTGAGGATGGCGTGACCAGTGTTTGTATTATGTCAGCATTTTTTATTTTATTTAATGATACATAATAAATATATGGCCTACAACTGGGATTTAATTCAGACACTTCATGTGTTACTTTATCCCAAAAACGTATCCTTTTTCTCGCATTTTTTCTCGAACATTATAAATTCTTATCATCTATAATAATTTATACATCTGAAATGGTGTTCAGAATGTTAATCCAATCTTTCGACTATGGACAAAATAATACATAAAATTATTTCAAAACTACAAGCATTCGATGAATCCAAGTGCTGAATTTGTCAAAACAATTATCTGGATATACATATTAAGTTCCATTAAATCCCATTCTTGGCGATCCAAAAATTGTCTGGTAAAACAATGATAATAAAAATACAGTGGACTTTCGCTATAACAACCCTCAATGGGAAGGGCAAAAATGATTTTTATATGGTAACGTAGTTATATGGAACATTTAATACCAATACGCCTTACAAAGTCCAGTTAACCACAAATATTTGACGATTGTTTGGGTACAGTCCAAATTGCGGTTCATTTGGTGTGATCGGGAAAGAATTTTAAATACAATCTTTGATCACAACTATAAATGCATAAAAAAGGCACATAAATCTTACACAAAATAAACATCTTGGCCCGTAGATACAGCATCGGAGCGGAATGACTTCCAGAGCCAGACCGAGACAGACAAGACAAGAGTGTTTGCATACTGCAAATAGAGGAGCAAAGGAGATAAACAAATAAAGGGAAAAAATAGACCGGGGTGACAGAGAAAAAGGTATCCGGGATAAGAGAGAAGCACAGATACGAACGACGAATGAAGAAAGATAATGTAGAACAATCAAGTCAAGGATACAACGAGATGGCAGAAGAGTGATAAAATGACAGACCGAAACAGCTGAGAACAATAGAGATTAGAGACTGCGAATAATAATAAATAAATATAAATAATTCTTGGTAGGTGTATGTTCTATACGTAATTATTACTTTGAATATAATAATGATAAAATAACAAACATTAATAATAATACGTAGGTTCTTGCCCATACTTGAGGTTTTGCATGCAGAATGTCGAGTCTTCCCCAAACCTTAAGCTGATTGTGATGCTTGCATCACATGGACTTTGGGCAACCTAAAACGGACTTGAATTCCCGATGGAATTAATAATCAAATTCCTATATTACCGAGGTGAAAACATGTTTTTCAGCATAACACAGGGCAGTTATTGAGATTTCAAGCAAATAAATAATATACAGAAGTGCAAGAACTCACAATACGTAAAATACACTCCTTACTTCAGCTTCTACAAAGCAAAATGCGGATGGTGCATTCAGATAGTGAGTGTAACTTTGGTCAGCGAAAAGGCTTCCTTACTAAAGAAATGCTCCACTACGGTAGAAATTATAGAAATTCCACCAACTTCGAAAAAGAACTTTCATTGCATTGCAACTAGTGTTTCCTGAATTGGAACAATGAACGTTTTCATTCAATTTCAACTACATAGATTTTTTGCTCGATTTCGACTAATGTGGTTAATGATTTGCGACTTTTTTTGCTTCTGCTATTTAAGTAACTCCGTATGTACGTACTGAAAAAATGTGTGTTTCTCAAACATTTCAGAAGTGCTACGAGACAAACTAATGAGAGATTTGAGTACGATGAAAGTGTCCGATTGCATCGCCTAGGGATTTATTAGGGATGTTCATCTTGATGGATTTCAGATTATTGATAGTATTGATATTGATGACCAATTTTCAATATTGTCAATATGACCTATCAGTATTGTTTATCAACATAGCCGTTTTAACTAGGTTTTCCACGTAAATTATGCCTACAAATGCTAAAAATGAACTTAACAGCAAAAAAAAAACAATGTGGAGTCGAATTCGTACTATTAAATACTATAATTTATACAAAACAGCCGAACACAGGAGCTCATCTACATAAGCGACATTGCCGCTGGACATGGAAATGTCGTTGGTCATAAAATATTCTTGCGAAACCAGGAACTATAAGCCATATTTCATAATCCTCTTTTTTTCTGGCAAAAATATCCTAACTAATCTTACTAATAAAACAGAATCCAACCTGAGCATTGGGAGATTACATTAAAATGTTTGCATTTTGTCAGCACGTTTGACGTTACTTAGCGATAGTTAACCTACAACTGGGATTTAATTCAGAGACTTCCTGTGTGATTTTATCGCAAACATATGGGCAAAGCACTGAAAAACGTCTTTATCTCGTATATTTCGCTAATATTTGTTGTTTCATCTCTAATGCAATCGTCTGAAGCGAGATTAATAATCCATAGTCCCATCATAGTGTGACTACGAACAATGCAATACATGAAATTAGCCCAAAGCTGGAAGCCTCTGACTATTCCAAGAGCCAAAAAATTTCTGGAGATAAAAGGGTGGCAAAACACGCATTAATAATACTTTTGAATACGCACCTACACATTATGTATGTGTTAGCTTGGCAAAAAAATTGAAGGATATATCTACTGAGAGAAAATTATATAAATTTGTGACAAGGCTGAACCGCAGCTATATGAACAAATAAAAATAAATCCCTGAATTTATACATACATACATCAATATACACTTTTTTGATCGAAATGCTACATGATTTTGCATATATGAATGTTGTATTATACGAAATTGTTTTCGGAATGAATTATAATAATAATTACTACAATTTTGCAATAGCAATTGAAGCCGTTCTTTACAGTGAAATCAAGTAGTGACACGTTTATACTTAAATTAATTAAATTACAATGTAAAAGACGAAATCCAATAAAAAATCTTCCATTGTGCCCAATAAGCAAACACAAATACAGGCACAAATACTTTTTGAGTGTTTTGAATAAATATAATATATTTGTCAAAATTCTGTTGACCTAAGCATTGCCGACATGGTCAGATTGTGAGGCATTATTCACCACATTCTATGACCGGCTAGTATTAAAGTAAGAGTGTTTGTGGCAATGATATGGAACATGGTGAGGATGAGCTTGTAATCGACAAAATAAAATCCTCCAACAGTGATTTGTATCTGTCGAAAAGATTGAGTACATTTCTGGAAGTACCTTTGCCTTGTCAAGGGATTCCAACCTCGAACAATTTCCACCGATGTTGACCGCAATTTTGCCAAGCAACCAAAAATCAATTTTAAAGCTGTCAACATACACAAAGCCCCAAGGAAATTCCCGCGTTGCTTCAAAACAATGGCCAGGAAGAGTCGGAGTACAATCATGAGGATAAAGGCAATTTGACACATCCACGGCCACATTAGGTAAATGTCGTCAAACACGGATTGCATTGTCCTCAATTTGGTACTAGCTTGAGTTATTATTTTGGTAATTATCCACCGGGATTGTTGCATCTTTTGGTTGAGCCTGCAAAATTTGTTCATGATTATAGCGCATACTTTTGCCATGATTATTGGCCATACGTTTGGTATTAATAATTTATCACCAATTTAGTTGCTAGTTTTTAGGGGTAAAAAGCATGACAAGAAACTTCGTACTCAATGCAGCGCAATCCAAGGATAACTCTTTCGCAGTAGAATACGCAAATAGCCAGGTGCAAGATAACGGCAGACCCGTGAAAGACCGTTACATTCAGCTGCAAAAGGACAAAAAGCAGCTTGGTTCCGAGTGATACGTTTTCGGTTGTGGCCACGATTGAACTGAGGACTTCTGGGCTTTTAGGACGTTTTAGGACTTTTAGAGACCAAATCAAGCCAGTGGATGCCAGGCCTAGGAAAGAAACAAGCACTGTACGCTTTTGTTTTCCAGTTTCTTGGCGTTCCAAAATTTTGAGCTCGCTATGTGTTCTCAGAGCCATAGTGGTTTCTGTGCAAACAAATTTGTTTAGCAAGAGACATTGAGCATTTCGTTCAAAGGATATCGTCAAAGCCAAGACATATTTTTACATTAGCGTAATGTTGTTTTTACACACAAGCGGAATTAATTTAAAATTTGAAGTTACGGAATCCTTTGAAAATTGCGTTAGCGCAAGAGTTACACCTTAGCCATTTTTACTATAGTGAAGTAAATGCATGGTACAGTTTTTTAAAAAATAAACGTGTTTTTATATGTCTCACGTTTGATGCTGGCAACGGTTCGATTGAACTCATTGAGAATCACATTCAAGGTATTCCAATGCCTCACGGTAATATAATGGTTCAGATTGAGCGCCATGTAAATCAATGGATAAAACGTTCCTGCCACCCACTTTCCAAGAGAATTATGCGGTGCCCACATAAGCTCCACGTACCGCCATACTAACATGGCTTCATACCCAAGCAGAAGCAGAAGATGACCCAGAAAAACAAGTTTCCGACACTTATTCCGATTTGAAATGAACGCACTCAAGGTGGGTGCAAATTTCCATGGGGAATATCCGAGCTCATATCCAAAGCAGAAAATATAATTCAAGGGGAATTCCCTTTGTTTTCCCAAACCGGATCTTATCCCGACAAATTTTCTTTGGCAAGCGGTGAGTGTATTTTCAATGAGTATCTTCATATTAAATAATACTGTTTGATTTAATACAGAATATATTTTATTTTGTGAAATATTTTTTGCAAGTTTATATATGTACGATTGTGAAGGATTTTTCACGTAGATCCTTCGAGGATAATTCATAATCGGAACGTGTGGAAATATACTAGCCACTGCTTTTACAGTCTCCATCAAACTGTAGGTCGACCAAATAGCGCTTCAATAATAGTCATTTTCAACGGAGCGTTTTATATAATAGAAAACTATAACAGAATATTAAAGGATGCGTAGGCTGCTTGTTATTTGTTTGTTCCAAGGGGAAATTTTGTTCTACATACAAATTAATTACAATTTCAAAATTATCCCCTCTTTATTGGTGCATGTGACCTCATGAGGCACAGCACGTGAATGAAGGTTGATGAAAGGTTGTATATTCGCAAATTTTCATGGCCTGGAAGATTGTTTTTGTGATTCCATAAAATAATTACATAATAATTCGTAAAATAACCGTAAAACAAATATATTCAGCGAAATCTGTAAAAAAAATTGTCGTGTTCTTAAAAAAAATTTACAGAAATTTGTTTCCCTAAAAATTTCGTTTCGTAACAATCCGTTTTTTAGAAATTTGTTTCCCTAAAAATTCGTTTTCCAATTGCTACTTTGTTTTGCAGAAATCTGTGATTCTAAAAATTTGTTTGCCCAATACTTTGTGTTATGCGTTATTTGTTTTTCCAAAACTTTGACTATTGTTTTACTGCTACTGTGTAGACTCCCGATACGTCAGAACTATTGTCACGGTATTATCAACAATGGTAGAGAGAACAGTGAGCACCAAAGAGCTGTCGGCGTAGAAGAACCCGCCCACCGGAATTCGAATCGGCCGACAAGCTCGCCGGTAAAGACGAAATGCTTTTAAGAAGGGGAATTCCTTCCAAGACGTCTGAGCATCTAGGGATGTCTCATAAATGGTGGCAATGGTTCGAACGAAACTCAATACGATGGCCACACAAGCCATGGATACGACCAAATGGGGAATGCTGAGGAGCGTAATAGCCAGGCTTGTCCTTACCACACTGGAGATAGTGAACGTGATTTGGAAGACGAGAGGCCACCATTTGTAAATCTCCCGAAAAATCGTCTCCATCACACTTAACTGGGAGTTGACTCTACGAATAATGCCCGCCATTTTCCAGGTGCGGACTCGTCGTCCAACTCTGGATGAAATCCTGCCAAAACAGAATTGACCAAAGCAAAAAAAAATATTACATACTCCATAGCATTCAAACTT
This sequence comes from Disparrhopalites patrizii, assembly GCA_034698585.1. Lineage (NCBI taxonomy): Eukaryota > Metazoa > Arthropoda > Collembola > Symphypleona > Sminthuridae > Disparrhopalites > Disparrhopalites patrizii. The sequence goes on along the minus strand of JAQGBT010002685.1, from coordinate 576 downwards.
CTGATTGCTATCTCATTCGTATATTTGCTGAGGAATGTAAGTCATATATTTACTTTAGCGACCGCAGAACTGGTCCCAGCGCAAAGACGTAGGCGATGACGACCAAGTAATTTGAGAAGATGTTAAACAAGCAGAAGAAATTTATGTGTGCGTTGATGAGAGCGGAAAATAACCGGAGAATCACCGGCACCCGGAAACTTGGTCCCAGAATGGACAAGTAAAATTCTGGACTCTGGGGCTTTGCGAAACCTTTTATGCCTCGAATAATTGAGACTAGAATGGGAAAACATAGCGCCATGTAAACACTTTTTCGAAGCTTTTCCGCCAAATTCTTCTCCGTTGCTTCCTCTTTCCTTGAAATTATTTTTGCGGTGGCTGTAACAAAATTAGTCATAAATTCAAATTTTAAAGTTAAATCATTTTAATACAATTAAATTAGTTACAATTAATTTTAAATTCAATTCAATTAGTTACAGTTAATTTTAAATTCAATTCAATTAGTTACAGTTAATTTTAAATTCAATTCAATTAGTTACAGTTAATTTTAAATTCAATTCAATTAGTTACAGTTAATTT
>JAQGBT010002684.1:0-22843 GCA_034698585.1 Disparrhopalites patrizii | reverse complement strand
TTTCTTTCTCTCTCCCTGTCTCTCTTTCTTTCTTTCTCTCTCTCTTTCTTTCTCTGTCTCTCTCTATTTCTCTCTCTCTATTTCCCTCTCTCTTTTTCTCTCTCTGTTTCTCTCTTTCCATTTCTCTCTTAGTTTCTCTCTTTCTGTTTCTGTCTCTCTTTCTCTCTCTCCATTTCTTTCTGTTTCTCTCTTTCTATTTCTCTCTCTGTTTCTCTCTCTCTATTTCTTTCTCTTTCTATTTTTCTCTCTCTATTTGTCTCTCTGTTTCTCTCTTTCCATTTCTCTCTTTCTGTTTCTGTCTCTCTTTCTCTCTCTCCATTTCTTTCTGTTTCTCTCTTTCTATTTCTCTCTTTGTTTCTCTCTCTCTATTTCTTTCTCTTTCTCTCTCTATTTGTCTCTCTGTTTCTCCCTCTCCTTCTCTGTTTATCTCTCTCTGTTTCTCTCTCTCTTTTTCTCTCTCTTTCGTTTTCTCTCTCTTTCTCTCTCTGTCGCTGTCGCTTGCTCTCACTTTCTCTTTTGTCGCTTTCTCTCGTGCTTTCTCCCTGTAAACTATACATATATGCCTTTCTCGTCAATGATATTCTTTATGCATATGCTACTCCCTTATCCTTCCCCTGCGTCTCCTCACCATCCTCCTCCCGCCTCCGATTTATCCATATGAATGAAAGCCGGGAATGTGCTTTCACTCCAAATAATTGACCCAGTTTATACCGTCAAAGAGAGAGCTGGGAAAAAACACACGCATACTCCTATACAAGTACTAGAACTAAAGTAAAGCTCATATAGTAAAGCTCATATATGTATAGCTTCGGAAGGGCGGGAAAATACAAAACGTGAGGTTCCCAGCTTTTGTATGCCGTGATTTTGACCATTCTTTGCTCCATTGGAAATAGAAAGTTTGTCAGGTCCACTTTCACTTATATATGTCAGGTGGCGACATACTGGAAATTGTATTTCCGGGAATGAATGCCCATTGAAATGTAGGACCCATTGTCGGAGGGTATAAATACAGAAGGGAAATTTGCATGAATTGATCCATATTTTGGTCGTGACCGGCAACGGAAAGACGAGACGATTTCTGGGAGAGTTTTTTCGGTAACAATAAATTTCCACGGGGATTTTCCTATAGATACAATGATAATGGACATGGAATGTTTGAACTTTATGATAACAATGGGAACGTCGAATTTGGGGATTCTGTCAAAAATAGTTTGGCAGAATTTGAATGTCATTGCATGTTTTGTAGGAAGTGGGAAATATACCTAAAATCAGAAAAAAGTGTAAGCAAACTTGGACGATGCTCAAGATATATTTTTGAAAGCACAGGCAAGCTCATGAGAAAAAGTTTCGGCAAAATATTTTAAGCACATTGGTAAAAGCAAAAGCAAAATTGGAAAATGCAGAAACAAATTTGGAGAAAGCACAAGCAAAATTAGAGAAAGCACAAGTAAATTCGGAGAAAGCGTATACAAAATTGATGAAATCATAAACAAAATTATTGAAACTCTAGGAAAATTGTAGAAATTTCAAACAAATTCGAAATCCGCTGCAAAATTTGAGCGATTTGAACAGCAAATTAGAAAAAAAGGCAAGTTCCAGCACAATTACTGAAATCAAAATCCAAATTACAGAAATCCAAAGCAAACTTGTAAAAAGCGCAAGCAAAATTTGAGAAACCCAAGGCAAGCTGGAGAATTCACAAGTGAAATTGGTGCAAGTGCAAGCAAAATTATACAAAGCTCTGGGAAAATTAAGCAAATCTGAAAAATTATAGAAATCTTCACCGCAATTTTGAGAAAGCTGAAGAATAAAAAGAAAGAGCGAAATTGGAGGAAGCACAAGCTTAGTTGGAGAAAGCGCAAGCAAAATTTGAGGAAACACAAGCTAAATAAAGCACAAATAAAATTGGAAAAAGCAGAAATAAAATGGGAGAAAGCACAAATAAAATTGGAAAAAGCAGAAATAAAATGGGAGAAAGCACAAATAAAATTGGAAAATGCAGAAATAAAATGGGAGAAAGCACAAATAAAATTGGACAAAGCACAAATAAAATGGGAGAAAGCACAAATAAAATTGGAAAAAGCACAAATAAAATGGGAGAAAGCACAAATAAAATTGGAGAACGCCAAATTAGAGAAATATTAAACAAAATAAAACGAAATTGGAGAATGCTCAAGTTAAATTCGGAAAAATCCAACACATTTCAAAAGGCTCAGCCAAAAATCTGTTAAAATGATCAAAGTCGAGAAACGTGTCAGAGAGGAGAAAAGTATCCGCAAAATATGACACAGAAAATCTGAAAAACCGGGTGAAAGTAATAAAAAGTAGAGCCCCCAAAAACGGCGAAGAAACCAAAAGGAAAAGTGGAAAAACTTATAAATTTTAGAGAAATTTTCGTTAATTGGAGAAAGCATGGTACAAAGCCAGTGAAAGTGGATGGAAAGGAAGAAAAGGGAAATGAAGGGGAAAATGCCGGATGAAAGTAATTATGACGTGACCATAAGTGCATTAGGAGATGTCGGAGTCGAGCGAGTGAGAGAGGAGGACAAGATAAGCTGTTGAATACGGATTTTAAAGTGGAGGAGGATGAGGAGGAGGAGGAGACGGAGGAAATTGTGCCACGAGGAAAGTGATATCTAAACTCCAATGTAAGTATGCTGTAAGAGGATTTAGTAAATCAGATTAATTTTCTGCTCATACCCTTTTCATCCCCTCTACATTCTCCTCCAGGGAGAAAGTGTGATTCCTTCCAAATAAGATGGTAAATCCTATTTCCCTTATATCACGATGGAATTGATCCGGATTTGAAAAAATATTTCCGCCCCCCTTTATCCCATCTCCTCCACTTAAGGTCCGCACTAAAAGTTTTTTTTTGTGTATAGATGACAACGGAGGAAATATAAGGTGATGACAAGGGACAATTTTTTATCGTGATAAGAATTTTTCCTGGAAAGAAACTATGACAAGAAAATCTGTTATTGAAGAAAAAGGGATTTGATTTTGAGAGGAAATTGGATATAAACCGGCTTTTTGGAACAAACAATTTCCTCAAATCTTATTACACAGGGAATTAGTGTCATTTTATTTCCACTTACAATTTTATCCTTCTAAGTGCAAATCCAAGTTTGGATCTTTCCTCTTTTCCAGTTTTCCATCGCCGTTTTTTTTACTTGTCCAAATTTTGGTGACAGTTTTTTTTTTACTATTTGCGTCTTTGCTTGATTCCATTATCCTAGGCAGTCTTGGTTTTTAAAAGTCCCGTATATCTACACTTGGCTTTCTTTATGACGACTCCTCCTAAACCAGTCTATTTTCCCCGTTATAACCAAAAAATGTTATAGAAAACAGCAATTTCAATGTCAACGATTGGAGAAAGTTTTTGAGGGGAGCGTTTTCTGCAAATCTTATAGAGAGAAAATCTGAGGGAATCCTATTATAGGGAGACAACGTTTTTTCTTGGCTGATATAATTACAGTCGATTCTCTCTATAGCGGTTTCCATAAATCAGCGTATTTTCTCCGTTATAACCAAAAACTGTTATAGAGAATTTCAATTTCTATGTTAGGATTTTGAGAAAACTTTTGAGGGAATCATTTTCTGCGAGGCGTTATAGAGAGTAAAGCGTTATAATGGGGCGTGTTATAGACTGTCTATCGAGTCGACTGTACAGTCCATTCTCTGTATAACGGGATCTTTTAAAACGGTCTTCTCTCGATAATAGTGGCATAAAATTCCCCATTTAAAAAACTTTCTCTAATTGTTAAAATATAATATTTCGGTTCTCTATACAGTCGAACCTCTCTATAACGGACTCCCCTATAACGGTTTTCTCTGTATACCGGTGGCTGAAAATGCTTCCCCCAAAAACTTTTTCCAATTGTTAACATAGAATTTTCTGTTCTCTATAAAGGTTTTTCGTTATAACGGGGAAAATATGCTGATTTAAGGAGAACCGTTATAGAGAGGTTCGACTGTAACGGTTTTTCCTATAATGGGATAACGGGACAAGTTTGTTGATTTTTGGAGAGCCGTTATAGAGAGAGTCAACTGCATCCACATAAACAGTCGACTCTCTTTATAACAGGTTTCCTTACAGCAGTTTTTTCTATAGGTATCACGGTTGCAGAAAATGCTCCCCTGAAAAACTTTCTCCATATTGTTAATATAAATTGCTATTCTTTATGAGAGTTTGTCGTTATAACGGGGAAAATAGGCTGACTTAAGGGGAACCCTTATAGAGAGAGTAAGGTATATACAAGTATACTTCTATTGTTATAATTATATGTATAACAATGGAAATCATATAAAATGCTTAATGTGTGCAGGATTTAACAGCAAATCAAGCCACAAAATTCCCCCGCAGATCCAACATGAATTGACGAATTTCTTTACGTCGTTCTGCGGGAAATTTAACAATGAGAATTCTGACAGCTTCATTAAACATTTGGATGGAAAAAATCGGCATACCTGGATGAATTATTGCCGTATTTGAATGCATTGTTTATGGCGGGGATGGGACCTTAATAAAATCGGCAGCACGGACCAAGCCATAGCAATTTTCCCGCGCCAAGTTCGAAAAGCTCCAGTGTTGTTGACAAAGTCCTTCAACAAAATATCTTGACAAAGCCTTCAGGAACATACATATTTTTTCCAATCATTTCTCCGCTTTCTCCATCTCTTTTCCTCCCTGATCCTAAGGCATTGTCCACCTGCGTTGTATATTGCTATTGCCAAGCGACTTGATAATACTGGGAGTTTGCGTGGAATGGGAACAAATTTTGTTTTATTTGTGTCATCCTCCATCTCCGCTTCATCCCATGAAAGAGCAGCGGAGGAGGAGGATTAAAGACTAGAAAAAACTGGAGGAGGAAAATGGAAAGAGGAATGTGAAACTGTTATTGATACGAAGGCTTTCCCATGGTAATGATTTCGTTAGTAAACAACCTGCTTTTTCCTTGAATAGCAGCAGAACGGGGGGAAAATCAATGTTCTTGAGCTCTTCCAGGTATTTTTTGTTTGTTTTCCTTTTCCTATTACAATGAAATGAGTGGATTCAAGGACAAAAATCCCCAACGTCATCCCCGTATCATTTTACATCCTTCTGTGCATATGTATGTATATACATATATAACATTTGTATAACATATTTTCCCCATTACGCCTCCCATGGAGCAACATGTCCCCGATAAATGTGGCCAACCACATTCAGGGAAATGTCGGGAAGTGAATCCTTTTGTCATTATTATTTCATGAATGCACACGTGCTGGGGACAACAGGAAATCCTGGGGTGCTCTATACAATCTACAATAAATGTATACATTTTCCAGTAAAAGCTTCTTTTTTCTTGTACAACGGAGTCGCTCTATAACAGCATTCATGGGAAGGACAAATAATGTTGTTATACAGAATTGTTGTTACACAGAACCTGATTTATTTTGTGGACAAATGATACGAACGTACAAAAATCCCATTTGAAATAGGTGTTTGCATGTGGTTTATTGTAAATTAAAGAATTCTATTTGAAACTTGATGATTTGGCTCCAGCGCGGTGTTTAGTTTCTCCATTTTGCGCGCTCAAAAAAATTAATGTTGTTGTAGGGAACTTCTATCACGTGGATTCTATTGTGAAGGGCGGGAAATATATATTGTTACAGAGAAATGCTGCTATGGAAATATTGTTATGTATAGAACACGTTCATAATGAATACGTGCTGCGGGTGAATGACAAATCTTGTTATAGAGAAAATCTTGTTATCGAGAGGCATATTATAGAGAGATTCCATTATAGAAGGAAAAAATGTGGAAGATATATACGCCGGATATTTTTTGTAGCCTTTTTCAACCGGTATTTGGGAGCAAAATGGTACGATTTCCGGGGAAATAAAATCATACCCGAGAAAAAATCAATAATGTACAATTGAAATGGTCCCATTATCCAGAAAATCCGATTAAAATCTAGTAATATGCAGAGGAAAATGACAACGAAAAAGGGATTTTGTTTTGTCCTGGACGAAAATATGATCTTGTTACACTTTATTTGATTTGTATGATTGAATATTCAAATTGCAATTTATTTATTCAATTCATAGAAATCTTTTGGCCCATTTATGTACACATTTCTACGTTGACATTTGATTTTTTTGGAGCGTTTTGCCTGTGCTATTTATGTATTTCATTTTAACCCATACTTTCTCCTGCCATGTTTTGTTATACGTCCCGCATATTCCGTTCTGCTTTCTCCGCCTTTGAAATTTCCGTGCTGCAATATTGATTTCCACATTGTTTCAATAGAACTGTTTAATTTTGATACTGTCTTTCCTCTCCTATTACAAAGGGATTCTCTCCAGAGGAATTCTTCATAAAACAACATGGAGGTCCATGTCACAAAAACGAAAGTGAACTTTCTCTCTTTACGTAAAACTACGGTGGAAAATTTTCATTGTGAGAGGAAAAGCCAATGGGAAAAATAGATACATTAAACCCCAACGGGGAAATACATGTTGCTATGGGAATTCCTTAGCAAAGGACTTTTGTCGAGGAAAACCGCAAAAAGAAAATTTTCCATAGAGGGGAGCACATAAATAATTCATATAATGCCTGGAGATTCGTATATTAAAATATTGTTTTGAGTGAGAACGAGAGAGAGAGAGAAAGAAAGGAAGACACGTGAGGGCAATATATGTGTTTTTCAGCATGCTCAAGGGTTTTTACAAGTAACATGGGTCCTTAGGATGTGCTAAAAAAATAAGACATGAACAAGACCAGAACAAAATAACAACTCCTCCCTGCCCCCATCTCCAGAGGTAGTTAGCCTCTTTCATGCTACGATAGCAACTCAGCAGCCTGTTCATAATTTACTCCATTTTTTTTCTTTGGAGAGGGAGGAAAACTACACCCTGATGAATATTTTACGAGGGGAGGACCGGGGCATGGAGTGAATTGAGGTAACGGATAAGACAACTGGATTGCATGGGGGAAATGCAACCGCAAGAAGAATAGCTATAGAGAAACAAAAAGGGGATGGAAAAGTGAAAGCAGAGACAAATTGAGAGACTTCAGAAAGAGAAAGAGAGAGAGAGAGATGTCTGGCATTGGAAAGGGAAGCAAAAGCCAGGGAAAGTGAGATTTCTGGAAAGGAAAAATTTGAGAGGAACACCAAGGGGAGAAAATGGAGAAAAGGAACGTCAAGGAGAAAGTTAAGAAAAAAGTCAAAGAGAAAGGCAACAAAAACGTCAAGGAGAAAGTAAAGGACAGGTTAGACGATAAAGTTAAAGAGAAAAGAAGGAGAAGGCTAAGGAGAAAGTAAAGGACAAATTGAATGAGACATTTAAGGTGAAAGTAGAGGTGAAAGTTACATAGAAAGTTTAGAAAAAAGTAAAATAGAGAGTCCAGGAGAAAGTGAAGGTGAAAGTGAAGGAGAAAGTAAAGGAGAAAGTCAAAACGAAAGTTACGAAGAAGGTTAAGGAAAAAGTAAAGAAGAAAGTGGACGAGAAAGTGGGGAAGAAAGTAAAGGTGAAAGTTAGAAAGAAAGTAAAGGAGAAAGTCAAGAAGAAAGTCAAGAAGAAAGTTAAGAAGAAAGTGGAGGAAAAAGTAAAGGTGAAAGTCAAGGAGAAGGTTAGGGAGAAAGTAAAAAAGAAAGTCAGGAAGAACGTTAAGGAGAAAGTAAAACAGAAATTAAAGGAAAGTCAAGACGAAAGTTAAGGAGAAAGTAAAGAAGAAAGTTAAGGAGAAGATTAAGAAGAAAGTAAAGGAGAAGATTAAGAAGAAAGTAAAGGAGAAAGTCAAAAAGAAAGTTCAGGAAAAAGTGAAGGAGAAAGTCAAGTAGATAGCCAGGGAGAAAGTCAAAGAGAAAGTCAAGAAGAAAATCAGGGAGAAAGTAAAGGAGAAAGCAAGGAGAAGGTTAGGGAGAAAGTCATTGAAAAAGTATAGGCGTTCTATGGCAAAAACCGCAGAAGAATGGCATAGGCGAATATTACATATATAATGATAATAACAACATTCAGACTCTCTTTCTTTCCCTTTGTTATTCCACGTCCGCTTGTTATTTCCCTTTTATTTTCTCCCTCCTTATTATTTCCCTCAAAGTTCCACCACATTTCTATGTCCTGCGTGCCTCCTTCAAATTCTCTTCAGGTCTTCTCTGTGCGCGAGTGAAAGTAGTATTTTTTTTGAGGTTTTTATTATTTATTAATCAGTCCATCCGGCGGATCATCACCCCGGAGGAAAGTTGAATAAACGGGAGAAACTAGACAACAAAAACCGCACAAACGTCCAGTACTTAGAATTGGGCAACTGTTGAACTAAAAGTGAAGGGGAAAGGTCATTTTTTCCTGTTGTTGTTATCTGAACTAAAACAATGTGAAAGGAAAAATTATTTTTCAACTTTTACCTGAGATGGGTTCATTTGGAAAGTTTGAGAAGGAAATGTTGTATTGGGGCTAGTTCTTTTTATTATTTCTATTGTTTTTGGATGCATTTGCTTTTATATCCCTGCCTGGATACGTGTTTTATATATGTACATACATATATATACGGTAATGCCTGGGTACATTTGTTGCCCGGGAAATGCTATATTTAAATCCTAAAATCTTATAAAAAATTGAAAAAAGAATCCTGAAAAACATGTTCGCACGCTCCAATTTGTTTCTTGGCTATGTGGGTTAGCCATACAGAATAAGGTTATATACATAGAGATAAGGCATCTGTTATACATATAGATATTATGCATCTTATATATGTAAATATAAGATGGTTATACCTATATATTTATGTATATAGAAAGGTACATATGGACATTAGATGTTCTCTTTCCTGGCTGTCTCGTCCCTCGGACTTTCTCTTTATCATCCTTTGGCCTCCACATGAGGAATTTCTCGAGGAATGACCCAAGTTCTTGTAATGTCCTTGGAGCTGGAAATATTTTTTTCACTATATTTTCCCCGCCTCTCACAGGACTTAGGTGAAAGCCATAAATTCTTGTGGTCAGTCCCTTTTTCCTTTTCCCTCCACTTTTCTCACGGCCAAATGATTGCGTTCTTTCAGTGGATAAAGCGTTATTATTACTACTCACGTCCACACATATTTTGGACTTAGTCCATTGGGCATCTTGTATGGATTTTCCTTTCATACGAATGCATGTCAACGTTTGTTGGCATATCCTGACCCGAACTAAAAAACATTGGTGAATATACCAAAATATTTCATGAGAAAAGCCTTTTTTACTCATTTCGTACGCCTCGGCATTTCTAGATGTCCAATAATGCCTGGGAGCTAAGGACACCACATTGTTTTTAGGGGTAAAAGTGGTTGATTGTAACCGAGGGGGGTAATTTCCCCGACCTTTCCCTTTGTTATTCTCCCTTGTTTCCGCTTTCTCTCCAACTTTCTTTTGTCTCCGTTCTCTGTGGGACTTTCCTTTTACAACACGCGCACACCCTCTCCACACCTTGTCATTGTTGTTTCCGGTGCAATAATTTCCCCTCACACGTTTGCTCTCTCTTATGGGCTGGCTCCAGCATTTCATCGCCATATTTACCTTTCAAGCACGTGGGGAATATCGTGGGACGAAATGGAGAAAGCAAGACCTGAGCACGAATTCTCTCTTTCTTTATGCATTTTTTAATAAGGGGGAACATAAGGGAAGGAAAGAGACGGGGAGGAAAATGGTGGTAGATGTTTAAAGAGAAAAGAAACACATAAGAGAAATTACAACAGATTCAAAGAGACAAGGAAACCAAGAGAAATTGTAGATAGATGTAACGGCCAAAGTCCAACATGACAGAACAGTAATAACAGAGAAATTCTTGAGAGAACGAGACACGAAAAAGCGATACAAGTGAAAGGGAAAACGAGTGAGAAAAAAAATGAGAGGAACTGAAAACGTAGAAAATGAGGAAAAGTGATTTGGATTAAATTAAAGTGATTTAGAGAAAACGATAGTGATCTGCAAAAGGTTGACGTGATTTGAAGAAAATCTGAGATAGCGATTGGGAAAAAGTGCAGTGGATTCTCTCTATAACAACAATGAAGGAAATGAAAAAACATTGTTACTCAGAAATATTGTTACACGGAACATTAAATCTACACGTTACATAAGCGAAGGGCGGGAAAAAGAATATTGTTATGAAGAAATGTTGTTGTAAAGAGACTTGTTATTGAGAGACTCCACTGCATGTATGAGAAAAATGGAGAAACTGAAGAAACAAAACGAAAGAAAGCAAAAGGGAAAACATCAGGGGAAAAGTATATTCGGAAAAGTGAACGGACGTAAATTTGGTAAAGAGAAAGAAATTTTTTTTTTAATTAAAGGAAGATAATAATGAAAAGTGAAAGTGAGAAAATTTGGCAACGAGAAACAAGAAAATTTTAAACATTATATAAAGAAAATAAGGAAAATTGAAAGGGAGAAAATGAGAGAAAGTAAAAGAATGAAAATGAGAGAAAGTAAATGAATGAAAATAAGAGAAAATAAAAGAAACAAACTGATAGAAAGTAAAAGAATGAAAATAAGAGAAAATAAAAGAAAAAAACTGAGAGGAAGTAAAAGAATGAACACGAGAGAAAATAAAAGACAGTGAAAGGGAGGAATGTGAGTAATTGAAAGGGAGAAAATTCGGAAAAGTGAAAGGGAGAAAAGGAGAAAATAAAAGAAAGAAAATAAGAAAGTGAAAGAAACTAGAGAAAGTAAAACAAAGAAAAAGAGAAAGTGAAAGAAAATGAGAAAAATTGGAAGGGAGAAAATAAGAGAAAAGAAAAGAAAGAAAATGCGAAAAAAAGAAATAAAATGAGAGAAAGTAAAATAATGAAAATGGGTGAAAGCAAAAGCGAAAATATGAGGATGAGAAAAGGAAAATAACGGGAGAAAGTTAAAGAAAGAAAACGGGAGAAAGTGGAAGGGAGAAAATGAGAGAAAATAAAATGAAATAAATGGGAGAAATTGAAAGGGAGACAATAAGAACCGTAAACAAGAAAATGAGAGAAAGCAAAAGTAAAAAAAAACGAAAGAATGACAAAGAGGAGAAAGTGCGTGCCGAAATGAAGTAAAAGGAAGCGAACAAGGCCCTTTTGCCACCTGAAGCTATTCAGTAATTAATTGGATCGTCCTTCTCGGTAGTAGAAAGCGCCTTTGAAGGGCCTGCAAAAAGGGTTTGTCGACATAAGTTGATGTAACACCCACAGGCGTGCCCCCATATGGGCATGTCTTATTCAGATTTACCTAATTAGAATCCATACACTCCCTCGAAGTTTCCCGAGTCCCTCTTTTTAAGAGTTATACAGGCCTAAGTTCACATTCTAGCCTATCGCAGGGAGCTAAAACAACTAAATCGGGTTCATTTGCATTTGATTCAATACTGATCAGCATGACCCGGTGGATTTAATGAGAAAAATGGTATACTCGCACCGGTTTTAATTGAAAACAATATTATTTTCAAAATTATTAGGACTTAGACTGGTTTGATTCTTTGCCCGTCATTTGTCTCCAGAACTTTCTCTTCTGGAGAAATCTATATGCGTTCTTGCACACACCATTTAAACTTTGGCGGAAAAAAAAATTCCACTCCTCTACCAATATATATGGCTTTTCCCATGAAAATGTCCTTGAAGAGAAATCCAAGGAGAAATATCACATTTGAGGTGAAAGTATACTTTCACCACAGAATTCACCGGTGAAAAATACTTTGGTGCGTACTTCCCTTGAAAACGGGCAAAGTTCCATTTTTCTATGGGTATACATATTCACCCTTTAACATATTTCCCCTTTAATGCAGGTGTGCTTCACATACATTAAATCTGTGCTGGGTCACAAGTTCCCGGGTGAAAGTGATTTTTATTAAGACCTCCAAAGCATTGTGAAGTTTTGTATGAGAATCCCTGTATATACACTTTTGATATGGAGGCAATACTTACATAAGGCAACTCCCGGGAAAAAATTCAATTTCATCTAAAAAAAGAAAGTGAGAGAGTGAGATTTCCCAGGGAAAAAATGGTCTCATGCATAAGTTGAGAGGAACTCCTGGACAAAAAATGAGATTGTGCTCCGAGGTTTTTCGCGGGAATTTTGCAACCATTAAAAACTTTTATTCTGTGGGGAAAAGTGTCAAGGGATGCGACAATCTCACACCTTGGCATCTTGTTCTCCATTGTCGTTTTTTTCTCATTAAATTGCGCACCTACAATATTTTTTTTGTACTCCGTGCTTTAACAATGTGTGGAAAACTCCTTGGCTTCATCTTCTCTGGCTTCCTCCCAAATTTCGTTTTTTTTTCTATCTAGAAATCTGGGATGGAACATTCTATTCATGTAGATATGATTATGTATCGGTAAAGGAAAATATTTGTAGTTATGTACATATATGTTTGCATATGCATATGATGTACAATAACGTGAATAACCTGTAGTATAAATATGTCAGAGGGGGTCTCAGTCCCGTTTTGAACATGGCTTTCACCACCAAAATGTTTTATTGCGGATAATTATTGGCATATTTCGTATTTTATTACTTTCGCTTCCTGATTAGAAAGAAGGTTCTGGCTTTCTCCAAAATATTTCCAACTTCCTTTGCAACATTTTGTGTGGTGGTTCACGTGCGGGGATGACGACAAATTGTTTGGAGAAACTTTGCACAGATACGACAAAGCAAAATTGCATGGATAAATGACGAGAATTTGCGACAGTTCGGGGGAAAAATCCTAAAGACAGGGCGGAATCAAAGGAAATGTCAAGGAGAGAAAGAAAAGCAGGATGGATAGGAAAATATGATTAAAAAAGCAAATAGGAATAAAAAAGGAAATAAGAGGAAAAAATGGAAGTAAGATGAAAAATGGAAATACGTAGAAAAAATGGAAATAAGAAGAAAAAATGGAAATAAAAAGAAAAAATGGAAATAAAAAGAAAAAAATGGAAATAAAAAGAAAAAAATGGAAATAAAAAGAAAAAAATGGAAATAAAAAGAAAAAAATGGAAACAAGAAGAAAACCGCTAAATAAGAATAAAAAAAAACAGAAAAGTAGACAAAAAGATAAGGCAAAGCAACCAGAATAAAAGACAAGATTAAACAGAAATCAGAACAGAAAATGCAAAATAAGAAAGAATGTAGAATGAACAAATCAAAACAAGATACAGTGGAGTCTTTCTATAAGAAACCTCTACGGTGGAGTCTCTATATAACAACTGTGAATGGCAGGGCGAAAAATATTGTTACAGGGAAATGTTGTTATTTAGAACATAAAATAGCTACATATAGCTTACATTTACGAAGGGCGGAAAAAAAATTGTTACAACGAAATGTAGTTATAAAGAGATTTGTTATAGAGAGACTCCATTGTTAAAAGAGATTTGTTATAGAGAGACTCCATTGTTAAAGCGGGATTTTTGTACGTTAGTATCATTTTGCCCCAAAACTGTTCATGTTCTGTGTAAAAACATTTTTCTGTAGCAACATTATAGTACTTGCTTCGAATGTTGCTACATTGAATGATTGTTATGTTGCATTAAAATGAATCGCTCTTATAAAGAACATGAAAATCTAGGGTATGTAGCGATGCGAGAGAAAGTCATGGGAAAGTGGAAAAGGTCGTGCCGAGCTCCTTTCTGAGGGAATTATTGTTGTTTTTGCAGCCATTAAAAATCTATATTGACACAACCTGGAGGGTATTATGCCCATTTTTTGGGGTGGGTCAAGCCCATTGCCTTTCCCTTCTAATTTGCACTTTCCCCAGGGGTTGACTTACATTGGAAGACGCTGAGATACTTTTGATCAACAATTATTTCCCTCTTTTTTGGGGTTCCTTTCTCGCTCGTGTAAATTAAATGGCTCTCCCCCAAACAAATCCATTACAGGTAGACATTAATAGGCTGAAACATGAAAAAATGTTTTCGTTTCATTCCCGCAAAATGGTGGAAGCACGACAATTCTCGTGGAGGGCGGTGAAAGTCCCGTGAAAGAATGGAAGTACTCGTTATTAGACACATAAAAACCGTCTAATATCGGGAAGTTACGCCATTGTAATCGCTCTCATTGTTGCTAAAGTAGGGTGTGCGCCAAGGCCAAATGTTTCGTATTCCCCGGTACAAAATGGAATATGTACATGCTTTGTATTTTCACAATAGGTATAGATTTCCCCCATTCATTTTTTTGCGTGTTTTCCCAAAGTTTTTCACACGAACTTGCACTTTATTTGCTAGGACATGAATATACACGGAATGTTTTTGCCCCCTTTTTTTTCGTTACTACGCCCTGCATCAATTACTTGTGGTGGGATCGGAGGAGGTGGAGGGACACACGCGATATGTGAATCCTGTGATTTTCTCTCTTATCTTGCTGATTATCACTCACAAACCCTTTTTTTGGCACAGGAGTTTCTTATATATTGGACTTAAGTACCTACCTATATTATGTTTCCAAACGTTGTCATGGAGACAATGTAGAGAGGGAAGAAAAGGACATGTCAGAGGGGAAAGAGAAAAAAGAGGAGAGACGACGGACAGGAAGAGAACGGATATAAGGGGAAAGTGGATCAATACAGAATCAACAGTGGGGGAAAGTCGTAAATAGAGACAAAAGAGGAAAAAGAGGAAAAAGGGGAAAAGGAGTAAGTGGGGGTAAAGGAAATCAAAAAAAGAAAGTCGGTCACAAGAAAGAGAGGAATGAGAAGAAAGGGTGGAGAAAGCGGAAATAGAAACAAAGGAGAAACAGAGGAGAAAATAAGGGGAAAACAAAGGTAAAAGAGAAGAGAGGAAACAAGAAGAAAGAGAGAGAAAAGCACGAGGAGAATAAAGAGATTACACTGTAAAGACAAAAACCAGCAAAAAAATCGGGAAAAAATGTAAACACAAAACGAAACAAAAAGAAAGGAGAAAGCCAGAGATAGAGGAAAGGACAAAAGAAATGGGAAATAGAGGTAGAAGAAGGAAAAAGAAGAAAAAAGAGACAAACGAAGAGAAATCTGAAAAAAGGGTTAAAAGGAGAAAAACGAAAAGAAAGCTAAAAAACGGTTAATCAGAGAAAAACGAAGAGACATCTGAAAAAAGGGTTAAAAGGAAAAAAACAAAGAGACATCTGAAAAAAGGGTTAAAAGGAGAAACACGAAGAGAAATCTGAAAAAATTGTTGAAAGGAGAAAAACAAAGACAAAGCTGAAATACGGTTAAAAGGAGAAAAACGAAGAGAAATCTGAAAAAAGGATTAAAAGTAGAAAAGCGAAGAGAAATCTGAAAAAGGGTTAAGAGGGGAAAAACGAAGAGAAATCTGAAAAAAGGGTTAAAAGGAAAAAAACGAAAAGAATGCTGAAAAGGATTAAAGGGAGAAAAACGAAGAGAGAGTTTAAAAACGAGGTAAAGGAAGAAACACGAAGAGGAAGCTGAAAAAAGAGGTAAAAGAAGAAAAACGAAGAAAAAGCTAAAAGAAGTGGTAAAAGAAGAAAAACGAAGAGAAAGCCGAAAAAAGAGGTAGAAGGAGCAAAACGAAGAGCCAGCGGAAAAAGAGATCAAATGAGAAAAGGAAGGACAAAGCTGAAAAAAATAAGTGGATAGATAAAAAAAGAAAGTAAATACAGCAAAAAACGACTGAAGTAGTAAGCGGGACCAGGCGGAAAAAATCATAAAAATACTCAAGCCAAAACAGAAAAACAATAAGATGGAGAACAAGCAAAACAGGAGAAAATAATACTGAAAGAGTGGAGAAATGGGAAAAAACAAACAAAAGCGCTTAAAAGAAGAAAGAAAATTAAAGAGGCAATAGAGTCAAAAACAAAACAAAGGGAACAAAATAGACTCAGAAAAAAAGAAAGAACAAAGTAAAGAAACTAAGAAGACAGAGAAAAAAGAAGCCAGGAGAGAAAATAAAAACGTAAGAAACTAATATAGAGGAACCGGTGGCAAAATACACGAACAAAGAAAAAAAATACATGGAAAAGAGAAAGCAAAAGAAATGAGAATTTGAAAAGCAAGTACGACAACGCGTACAACAATGGGGAAGAGCAGAAACGAAAAGGCAAGGGGAAAGCCAGAAAACATTAATAACCAATGGAATTCCTACAAGAAATGGCGAGGAAGAGGGAAAGAGAAGGAATGTCACGGAGTTTATGCGAATTCGCCCGTATCCTCCACGACAAGAGAAAGTTTATAATACACTATTGATTTTTCATCCCCCTCAATTTCGTGTTTGTCTACAAAACCCTCCCCACTTCTCATCCACACACCCCGTGCGACCTTGGCTCGTGAAAAACGATGCTAATTCCTTCAAAGAAACGACATTGCTATAGATTTTTTCACAAGAGAGCGCAAATTACAAGGGAGAGAGAGACAAAATTGAGACGGGGATCATTTTTTCTGTGAGGGCAAAGACTAAAAACTTGGACTGAGGAAAATACATGAAACACATGGGATATAAAGGAAAGGCCTGGAGAGAAAGACTGAAAGAGAGACAGAGAGAGAAAGAGAAAGAGAAAGAGAAAGAAAGAGAGAGAAAGAGAGAGAAAGAGAAAGAAAGAGAGAAAACAAGAGGCGCGTCCAATGACATCCTCGGGGACAAATTAAGTTGTAGAAAAATAGAGCGACACACAAACTTGAAAGGAGAGAGAAAGCACCAGTGAAAGCACAAAAGAAGAAAAGTGCAGAAAACAAGTTCAAAGGAGAGGAAAAAAAAACTTTTCTTATCCCCCAGAAAAATACGAGCGAGTTAAAAACTATGGGTGGGATAAAATTATATGGAGCCCCACTCCATACTTGTATGTGTAAAGGATGAAAAATAGGACGTGTGTGTATTTGTCTTGAAAAAGTGGAGGGAATTAGGAAGGAAAAAAAGGGGGAGAAAGCACCGGGGGATAAGCAATAGCTCAAGAGGGAGGAGTCCCGCGACTGGCACAAGGAACAAAGTGAAAAAATTGTCATTTTCCTAAGAGCAAAAATCATTTTGCCTTGACTTTAAAGGATGATGAGTAATTTTTCATGGGGACAAGTCCCACTAATCAGTTCAAGGGAAGGAAAAATTCCTCCTCTGGCCAATCTTCCTTTGTTCGTAATAAACGTGGCTCATACTTTTCGTCTGTCCCCAATACAAATTACAGGGCAGAGCATGACGCTTTTGCAATACGTTTTTCTTATACTAAGAAAAAAAATGTATTTTTTGTTAGGAAAGTCCAGGACATTAAAATCTAGTGTACATCATACAACATCCTTTTTAGGGATTTAAATCACAAATATAGTGGAATCTGTCTATGACAAGTTTCGTTATAACAGGATTTTCCCTGTAACAATTTTTGTCAGTTCCCCGAAGCATTTATGCATTATAAACTTTTTTTATGTACCAATATTTCTATAACAACATTTCTCTGTTACAAATTATTTCCCCGGTCTTTACAATAGAATACATTGGAGTCTCTCTATAAAAAGTCTCCTTATAACAACATTTCTCTGTAAAAACTTTATTTTTGCAGCCTTTTGTACATGCAAGTTGTATACATATTTAATGTTCCATAAAACAACATTTCCCTGCAACAATATTTTTCGGCCTTCCCTTCAAAGTTGTTATATGGAGACTTCACTTTACACGTTTTAGAAGTTCCCTTTAACAACCTTCATTTTTTGAGGGGGAAAATGATGAAACTAAACACCGCGCTGGAGCAAAATCGTTACGTTTCCAATAGAATTCTGTAATTTGCATTTAAACACATGCAAATATCTATTTAAAATGGGATTTTTGTGTGTTAGTATCATTTTGCTCCAGAATTATTCCTGTTCTGTGTAACAACAATTCTCGATCACATGGTTCGACCTTCCCTAGAATGTTGTTATAGGAAGACTCCACTATAAATGAAAAGGTTTTAAACAAAAATAGCCCTGCAAAGTCTTGCCCTTCGCCAGAGACGGGGGAATTGCCCGAAATTGCGCACGTATCACAAATATTTTCAGACGGGTTTATTGTATATCCACATGGTACTATTTAGTCTGCAGTGGAGTCCCTATATAACAAGTCTCTTTATAGCAACAATTCCATATAACAACATTATTTTTTCCGCCCTTCGTACACGTAGAGTACATGTTTTATGTTCTATATAACAACATTTCCCTGCAACAATATTTTTCGGCCTTCCCTTCAGAGTTGTTGTATAGGGACTCCACTGTACTATAATCTGGTATGTTCTATGTACATAAATGACAAATGACAAGTTGTCACCATAACTCAGTCGAGTCATCAACCTCCTCCCCTGGCAAGTAATGCGTATAAGAGCCAAACTTCCAATTTGAAGGAGGGAGTGGAGCGTGAAAATGATTTTTTTTTCTCGTCTCATCTCATTTCACCCAGTAAAAAAAAAATGATGATGACTTTTTTGAAAAAATCAATACGGAATAATACACGATTTTTGGCAATTGTCTCCAAGGAATTTCGGACTGAATTAATTCCTGGAAAATACGAGGAACATCCATTAAATTCTTTTTATGTGGTATGATTTAAAGAAAATGACTCCACGCACCAAAGGCGTATGTGGGCGGGAGGAGGAGCCGCGACATTTTTTGGGGGGGAAACATGGGAAAATAAAACATTTAACAGATTGCTTGGACTGACAGGTGAATCGATAATGAGGCGTGAGAGGAACTGCTGTTGACTTTTTCTTTGTCTGTTGAGGGGCGGAATCCTGTTAAATGTTCCTTTTTCTTCCCCTAAAAATAGAACAGATGGATGGGCTCATGAAAATGGTTTTGGACGAGGTGGGGGAGATGCGTGCCGGTGGAAAGATGGCCATGAATTAAGGCTGCACAAACCTTCTTCATGTTTGGAGCTTTCCCTTATTATAGCCTGTATGTATCAGGGACGAAAGGGAAAATTATAGGAAGATGAAAGCAAGATAATTTTGCAGGCAGAAAATGGAAAAGTTAACCCACAAACAAATAAGAAAATTGCACAGAAAAAAGAAAAAACCTTTGTACAGGAAGAAAATAAGAAAATTGCACCAAAGGAAAATAACAATTACTAGTCGACTCTCGCTATAACGGGTCTCCCTATGCAGTCGAACCTCTCTATAATGGTTCCCCTTAAATCAGCATATTTTCCCCGTTATAACGAAAGACCGTTATAGAGAACAGACAATTTTATGTTAACAATTGGAGAAAGTTTTTGACGGAAGCATTTTCAGCCACCGGTACAGAGAGAAAGTCGTTAGAAGGGAGCCCGTTATAGAGAGGTTCGACTGTAACAGCTTCTGCCCTCTAAAAGCGTTCACAAATCCACCCGTAAAGATAGTCAATGTTAAAATTTTTGTTCATAGCATTGATTTCATAGGTTTTCTCTACAACGAGAGCATTTCGAATTTCCCACTGTTAAGAACTTTATTCCAAATGCAGATTTGACACTTGAAGAAAACAAGGAGGAAACAAATTAGTAGGATAATGCACAGAAAAAGAAAAGTATGCATAAAAAGAGAAAGGCCAGGAAAAATACTGGAAGGAGGAAGAAGGAAAGCATGAACAAAGAGAAAGCATGTGAAAGTATGTGGGAAAGTATATGAAAATGTTTGAAAAAGTGAGAAACCATGGAGAAAGGGAAAATATTTGGAAAGTAGAGAGCATGGGCAAAATTTGGGAAATTAGAAAGCACGGGGAAAGCAGAAAGCATGGAGAAAAAGAACAGAATTTTCAAAACAGAAAGTAAAAACAAAAGACAAACGTATGGAAAAAAGAAAGCATGAGAAAACGAAACATGATTGAAAAAAGAAAGCACGGGAAAAAAAGAAAGCATGAGAAAACGAAACATGATTGAAAAACGAAAGCACAGGGAAAAAAGAAAGCATGAAAAAATATTTGAAAACTGAAAAGTACGGACAAAATATTGGGAAAAGGGAACGCAGTGAGCAACGAGAAACTATGGAGAAAGAGAAAGATATTTCGGGAAAGAGAAAGTATTGATAAAAAGAGAAAGTACATGATAATATTGGATAAAAATAAAGCATATGAAATATTTGTTAAGAGAACGTAAGAATAGAAAGAAAGCATACAATAATATCGGAAAAAGGGACAGCATTGAAAAGTACTTGGAAAGGAGAAAGTGTGGACAGGAGGAAGACACCCAGGAAAGTATTTGAAAATAGGAAAGTGTGGATAAAAAGAGAAAGCATGGAGAAATCTACTGAAAAGGGAACGCGTGATAAATAGAGAAAACCTTTGGAAAATAGAAAGTATGAATGGAAAGAGAAAGGGCAGGAAAATGTTGTAAAAAAAGGAAGGCATGGTTAAACGGACAAAGCATGGAGAAACGTACAACAAATGGAACGTCAGATAAAATGAGAAAGCAAGGGGAAATATTTGGAAAAAGGAGCGCCCGTGAAAAGGAGAAAGCATGAAGAAAATAAAACGTAAGGGAGAAATACTGTGGAAGCGGGATTGAATGGAGAAAAAGGAAATCCTTTGAAAAATAGAAAGCATAAGTAAAGGGGAAAAGATCTCCCAAGAGGAGCTCAGAAAGGATATACACGGCAGAGGAGAAAGCCGGGAGATAAAAAAACGTAGAAACAAAAATAGACCCAAAATATTGGTAACCCAATCCCTTTTTGTGAAGCCAACATTCCCGATATGAAAACTTGGGTAATCACTCCCATCAAAATGTATCAAGTCCATATGAAGTCAAGGCTATCGATTAATAGAAAAAGAAGAGGACGACGAAGGAAGGAGAAAATTCTCGTCTTTCTTTCTCCCCGCACTTTTTGAATTGGAAAAGACAGTAGTTCCCTGTGTACATTTATACGAGTGCAAGTGAACGTGTGTGTATATTCCTAAAATCGATAGGAATTCTGGTGTATATGAGCCTCCAAAGAGAAACGGAGGAGGTAGATGAGAAAATCAATGCTTTTGGTAACCGCTGGAGCTACTTATTATTATTACTAACCCCCTCATGTATATCTACCTCTCCCTATTATTATCGCCCCAGCCCCCTCCATGACATTTCCTTACCAACCTCCGCCATTATTAGTTAAAACATAACTTACCATTCCAAAGACGGTGAGAGAAGGAAAAAGAGAAAGCAAAGGGGGAAAAAATCCCCTCTCCTTTGATTCCATTGACATGTTTCATGACAGTTCCTCCTAACTTTCTCCCGGGTGAAGCTCATCATTTTCCAGAAGAGAAATTATCATCATGCTTGGGCAGAGACAGAAAACTCGTTTTCTGTAACTTTCTAATGAGCTAATTATTAAGGGCAGATTGTCCCCCAGAAAATATTTCTCAACTTTCCCTCTAAAATCTCATTTTCTCACGTAATCAAGCCTGTCCGAAGAGAATGTTTGGGAATGTCAAAATATTTTTTGGAGGAAGCTAGTTAATTCCTAAACGAAAAGCTGGAATTGGGACTGCCTTGAAAAACCTATTTACAGTGGAGTCTCTCTATAACAGATCTCATATAACAACATTTCTCTGTAACAACAATATTTTTACCGCCCTTCGTACATGTGAGTTGCATATTTATTGTTCTATAAAACAGCATTTTCCAATAACAATGGTTTCCCCCTTCCCTTCAGAGTTGTTATATAGAGACTTCACTATAGTCTGTCTGGAAATAATTAGTTTTTTTCCCTTTACAAATATTGTAATAGGATTCCTTCTTTTGGATTAAGAACAAAGGATTTGCTGTAGGGATTTCTTGGAGAAAGTTGCGTGAGGTTGGGATAGCTAAAAAACACATTAATTTATTCAATGCTCGTTTTGCCTCAAGATTTATGCGTGCTTGAATGGTTGTCGGCCATTTAAATATACCTTAGAGTCTCCCCAAAACAAGCCTCGCTATAGTAGCATTTTCCGTATAACAAGATTTGTCATACCCCCGTAGCATTTGTACATTATCAACTTTTTCTATGTAACAATATTTCTGTAACATTTCTCGGTAACAATATATTTTTCCTCGCTCTTCCCAATAGAATACAGTGGAGTCTGTCTATAACAAGTCTCATTATAGCAACTTTTCTCTGTAGCAAAATTTTTTTGCCGCCCTTGGTACATGTAAAGTACATATTTAATGTTCTACAAAAGAACATTTCCCTGTAACAATATTTTTCGTCCTTCCCTTCACAGTTGGTATATAGAGACTCCACTGTACAAGTGTTAGAAGTTCCCTATAACAACCTTCAATTTTTGAGCAGGCAAAACGGTGAAACTAAACACCGCGCTGGACCCTAATCATCAATTTTAAATAGAATTATGCAATTTGCATTAAAACACATGCAAATGCCTATTTAAAACGGGATTTTCGAACTTTAGTTTCATTTTGCCTCAAAATTATTGATGCGCCGTGTTGCCGTGTAACAACATTTCTCTATAACAACATTATTCGTCCTTCTCGTGAATGCTGTTATAGAGAGACTCCACTGTACCCCCTGTCATATATAATGAGATCGTGCCAAAGAGAATTTTATTGAAAGAGAAGTAAATAATGGAATTGTTGACATGGACTTTTTCCCTCCAAGACATAACCTGGGACAATATGCATTATTTTAATTTGCGTGCATGACAATCCCTTAATGCTCTCTTAGGAGAAAGCTCACCAAAATACCCCTCAAGAACATATAAATCCGTTATGTGCCAACCAAGAATTATGGTCTGAGTCCTTAAACAACGCGTGGGATTGACGTCGACGCTGCGATCATTAATTGAAACGTGGGATTGAAAGGGCCCATAGGAGAAAGGGGCTTTCCCAGGAAAAAATGGAAGGAAAAGTCAAGGACGAAGGAATTTTGGGCGAGGTGAAAGTCACAGGAAAAGTCAAGGGAGAGCATGGGAATTCATTGAGAGAAGAAAGTGAGTGCTAGATAAAGAGAGAGAGAGAAAGAGAGAGAAAGGGAGAGAAAGAGAGAGGAAGAGA
>JAQGBT010002683.1:0-22858 GCA_034698585.1 Disparrhopalites patrizii | reverse complement strand
CAGAAAGAAAGAAAAAGAAAATTCAGAAAGAAAGAAAAAGAAAATTCAGAAAGAAAGAAAAAGAAAATTCAGAAAGATAGAAGACGAAAATTCGGAAAGAACAAAGGAGAAAATTCAAAAAGATAAATGCAGAGAAAGAAAAAACAAAGATACAAAAAAGGAAACAATTTGGACAAAGGAGGAAAGAAACATTATAGAAGTGAAAAGCAAAACAGAGTTAAGACTGAAAAACAAAATGAGAGAGAAAAATATACAGAGACAAAACCGAGACTGAGACAGAAAACAATTCACACAAAAATGAGGGAGCAAGAAAAATTTAAGAGAAAGAAAGAGAAATAAATGATAAGGAAACAGAAAAAGAAAATGCAGAGAGAAGCGAAAAAGAAACGAGGAAATGGAAAATGAAAAGATTACAAAGGAGAATATCAATGCACCATTTAAATCCCGGTCACCAACCAGAGAAAAAACGCGTTGAAAGGCTTGTCGTGTACTTGTCAAATTACGGAAGCAATCTTTCCTCTTTTACTCTTTAATTTATTTTTAATGTCAAATTTTAATTTTAATCCTCACTCCCCACACATTTGTCACCCCCCGAAAAATCTCCCTCTCACATTCATTCCCTTGTAATTGAGCCAAAAGTTGAGACATCTCCTCGGATGACGTGGGGTCAGAGCCTTTGGCAGGGAAAAGTACTTACTAATTGTGGAGGAAGAGCCTCCTTCGAATCAGATGTGAACTTCCTTGAAAGAATATTCTTGAAAAAAAGCATGTTTATGCTGTGATTCAATCCAAAGTTTTGACGGAGTTTTCGTACTTCATTCACATTTCCGGCGTGCGGAGGAAAATATGAGAGGAGACATTTATTGCGGAGTGTAAATATAGAAAAATATTTATGAAATGCAACACTTTTAAACATTTCAGCTGGTGACATCCACCCCAAACATCTCAAATGGGAGTTTCACTTCCTTCTTTACTATGCACGGGGGGAGGGGGAGGGAAAGTGCTCCAATTTTTATTGGTCCAACCATCTTTATGACCGTCTTTTGGGGCTCTGCGAAATAATTTTGACGTTTCATTGGACTTTTTTTCACTTTCATCATTTTTTGGGGAGTTCACCCGCTAGTTTAAAGGCTACTTTGGTTAAAGAGGAAACATTTCCTCTCGCTTTCTTATTTTGCAGTCTTGTTTCGTCTCCTATCTTTTTTGTATTTTGTTCCCTCCCTTTCTGTCCCTTTGTTTCTCTTTCACTGCATTTTTCCTATCTTTCCCTTTCCATTTGTTTCTCCATTATCTCCTTTTCTGTTTGTTTTTCTCCCTCCTTTCCTATTTTATAATTGCTGCCTTCCATTTTTCCTATCATTTTTTCTGTCCTTTTTTATCCTATTTGTCTATCCTCTTTTTGAATTTTGTCTCAGTCCGCTCACAGTTTTTTCTCTGTTGCTCCTTATACATACTTTTCTCTCTCCTTTTAAATTTTTCTTCATCTTTCATTCTTAATTTTCTCTCTCTCTCTCTTCATTGGCTATTTTTATCTCCTCACAGTCGTCCCTTTTTCTTCCCCCTCGTCAATTTTTTCTCTCTCGAAACACTATTTTACTCTTCTTGTATTCTATTTCTCTCTCTTTTTCAATGCTGTCGATTTTCTTCTTGCATTTTGTCTGCCAATCTCTTTTCCTCTCTCTCCCTTTTTCTCCTTAATTTTCCTTCTTGAATTTTTCATTTTATTCAATCTTCTTGTATTCAATCTCAATTAGTTTGCCTCCCTCTCTCACCCTCTTGCACAATCTCTTTTTCTCTTCTCTCTCTGGTTATCTTTTAATCTTTCTTCTCGTCTCACCTCTGTCTCTGTGTCTCATTCTGTTTCTGTCTCTCCTCTCTCTCTCCGTCTCCTCTCTCTCTGTCTCTTAATCTCTTTCTCTATCTCCTCTCTCTCCGTAAAATAATCTCTTTCGCTGTCTCCGCTCTATTTCATGCTTGTCTCTCTGTAAAAGAATGCTTGGAAATGTCACTTGTAAAGTCGTGGGCGTTCTGAAGCGAGGTGAGTTGTCTTTCCTGCATTGTCTTTCCCCATAAAAAATTAGGCGGAAAGGAAGCACGTTGAGAGGAACGTTTGGAGTGAAATATTCCATTTGTGGTCGTTTGAGCAATGTATGCACGTGAGAGAGAGAGAAAGAGAGAGGACACACAGACTCTGGTTTGAAAGTGTTTTTTATGATTATAGCCTGCTAATAAATAAGCTTACTCCCATATTACATTGGGAGACTGACGTTACCTCCTTGTAATGAGTGTCCCACGAACTCGGTTTAATAACAGTCCAAATGTTCCCTTTTTCACTCCTGTCCACTTAACACTCTCAATGTATTACCTGTGCCAATGCCTCCATATGTATAATTATGTACATATAGGTAGATATATAGATATACATAGCTATGAACAAAGACACACATGGGTGTATTGACATTTGTATGTATGTAATTTGCATAATATGTACCCAGCAGATTCTGACGCCCGATTGTTATGAATTATTTAACTTGTTTTTTCCCCTTCTCTCTCCTCCTGCTTGACTTTTTAATTTAATACTTTTACCCTTTTTTGTCCCTCTTAAAGAGGGAGGGCAAGCATGACACCAAAAAGAAGCCAATTTATGGTGAGATCTTTTTTTCTGAACAGAGAAACTGCTGGTGGTTTAATGGCCCCATGCAATTCTTTTGGGGGGTGTCACCATTTTTTTTTCCTGCAAAAGAGACAAACAATACCAAAACCAGGAGCAGAGATTTATCTATTTATTAAATGGCAATAATCATCGGAATAGTTTTTTCTCCGGGGGCGTCTTTATGGCCTTCCCACCAAGGAAGACTGTAACAATGCTAATAGTTTGATTTGGCATGACGCGTGTAAATAAATTGAGGGATTTTCAAATGAAATAAAAAACAAGGCAGTAGGAACGGATATAAATTCCGAGAGAGAAAAAATCAATTTACAGCGGAAAACAAATAAAAATTGAAATGAAATAAAACAGAGTAAAACTTTCGCAAAAATAATGAGATTGCACTTATTTAAGTTGAAAAGATAATTGGAGGAATCCGAGAGAGAAAAAAAAATGCCTCGGCCATAACGGGGCCTTTGCGTGCTTGTAAATGGAAAAAAGAAGTGCGTTTTTGAACGTTTAAGGAAATGGCCGGAGAAGCCTCAGTGGATGCTTCCTCATGATTTGCATAGTAAAACGTTTTTATTGAACAGTTCTTTTTCTTAATGGTGCTGATAGAGTTAAATGCCATACTCTACTTCCTGTTGACTCCTCCCTTGTTTTTTCCCCTCCATTTATTCTCTCTATAATACAGATTTTTCCTTTATATCGATACATACATAATGCCATAAGAATTGTCTGGGTATCAGCATTTTTCTTTGAGTGCAATCTCTATACATTTCCCTGTTGTTGTCCTCTAACCCTTTGACAGACTTGGAAAAATGGATGAGGTTGGCAAATGGGAGAGGAAACCAGTCAGCAGATAATTGCTTCAATGGCCCTACAAAATACGTACAAAGACATTTTATTAATGACAAATATCTTGTTATGTGTCTTGTTTACATTATGTTCTTTTATTTTTTTTATTGGCATCATTTTTTTTATATCATTTTTTATTGGTTTTTTTGAATTTTATTTGTATTCTAATTTTTTTGTATTCTGATCTGTACTGATCTCAATTTTTAATATGTATTTTATTGCCATTTGTATTGATCTAAATTTTTTTTATTGATTTTATTTACACGAATCCCAATTTTGATTCCAATTTGATTTGTTTTGCTAAAAAATATTTTGTTTTTGACATTACTTTGCATTGTTTTATAGATTACAGAAATCCCCATTTGTTTTATGTTGCTCCAATTTTTTATTGGTCATTACCCGTTCTTGGTCTAAATTGACCTTTTTAATGGCTCTGCTTTCCTTTTGTCTCCTCGTTAATCCCCATTAAACACCGTGGGAATGACCTACTAATTGCTTCCCTTCAATTCCGGTATCTGTATCCCATTTGAATTACCCGCCTCGTTTTTATCGGTTTGTTTTAAAAGTACTTCGTGGTCCCAGAACACAATAAATCCCATGGCCATAAATTTCCCCCTGTTATCATTGACATTTTTTTTGCTGTCTCTCTCTCTCTCTCTCTCTTTGGCTCCCACAAAAGAAGTTCCTTCCGCATTTCCCCTTTTGTCCCCCCGAAAAAAAATTCTCCCGGGAGCAAAGTTCTCCCGAATAAGAATAACGGTTTTTTTTCTCAGTTTTTCCTTTTTTTTTGAATTGGCCAATCTATTTATAAGCTGTTGTTACCCGGAGCCAAAGTCGGAGGAGAGCTAGAGCTGTCCCCATTCATTATTATGTATCGGAGTAAATAAAAGAATTTGCCAACTTTTTTTTTATTCTATATTCTTGGTGGAATAAAAAAAAATAGGTGGGATAATAGCTTTTGGGGGCACACCGTTTATTATGGGAAGGTGACGGGTATTTTCCTTTCATCCTTTGTTCGCCATTCATTTTTTTCGGGGGTGTTGACATCCGTTTTTTTTTGGTGAGTGTAAAAATATAGCAAGAATTAGAATAATAAGAATGAACGGGGGAAAATGGGCAAAAAATGGGGTTGTGCGGGAGAATTTAAATGAGAGCATTAAAAATGAGCCAGGAGGAAGGACAATAAGGGGAACATTTTAAATATAATCCCCGCTAAATGCCAGCTGGTGTAAATAGAGCTTTTCCCTTTTGTATTTCGGAGGATGTGACGAAAGAGGGACGACGACGGATTTTCTGTTTACACTTTAAAACTGAAGAAAAAAGGGACTAAGAAACGATATAAATCTGAGCCCGTACAGGCTGGACTTGTCCCTTCTCTCGAAATCTCTCTTCCACATCTTTGCCATGGAACAAG
This sequence comes from Disparrhopalites patrizii, assembly GCA_034698585.1. Taxonomy (NCBI): domain Eukaryota; kingdom Metazoa; phylum Arthropoda; class Collembola; order Symphypleona; family Sminthuridae; genus Disparrhopalites; species Disparrhopalites patrizii. The sequence continues at coordinate 17,939 of JAQGBT010002683.1, read as the reverse complement.
AATCACAAGGAGGATGTTCTTGTTGGGTAAAAAACCCCGTTTTTTCTTCTATTTTTGGTAGAAAAAACACAAGAGAGGATTTATTCCAAGTTTCCCGGCACTATTTCGGTCCTCCATATTTCCTTCCCGGATCCCTCTCATACATTTATGGATCCTTGTTGTGTGGATGAGATCCCATCATGAGGTTTCCCTGTGTGTCTTGGAGAGGAGGAAACTGAGAAAAAAAGGATGTGTGTAACCGTAGAATGGTAAAATGTGTGTGCGTGTGTGTAAAATTATGTCGTTCATGGGAAATGAGTGGTGCCAGCGTGCTCTTATCGCCATGCTGGTGCTTATTCAGTCACATCCTCAAAAGCCTCATCATCATCCTCATCTTTTGCCCGAGTCTGATTACATTATTTCTTTTTCCGAGGGCTTTTTTATACCATATCAGAACAGTACTTGGGCATGACCAAGGAATCCGAGCATCCTGAGTGTGGTGAGAGTCAAATGAAAGGGAAGGTAAAAAAGGAGGGATTGAATCGTGGCCGAGAGAAACTGGAGCATGAAGCTAAATACATATGTACAAATATTTTTGTCTCCATGGAAACGGGGAGAAAGTAAATTGGAGGGTGTAAAAGAAAAGGACACGGAGAAAAAAATGGAGACAGGTAAAATGAGAAGAAGAAAAAAAGAGAGAGAAAGCAAAAACCAGAAAGAAAATATGGAGACAGCAAACAAGGAAGAAAAGAGAAAGTAAAAGAAAAGAAAGAGACCTAGAGAGACGAAGAAATAAAGAGAAAACAGAAAGAAATGGAAGGGACAAAAAATAAAGCAGAAATAAGTGGATAAAAATGTAAACAAAAAATAATATAAAGAGAGAGAGAGATGAAAACGGAGAAAAACAGTAAACAGAGCAGAAAAACGGAGAGAGAGAAGGAAAAGGAGAGAGGAAGCCTGCAAAGGAAGAGAGGACGATAGGAAAACGGAGAGAAAAGAGGAAGAGGAGAAAAATACCGAAAAAGCAAAAGTAGAAGGAAGAAAAGAGACGAAAAAAATAAAGAAAATTAAACCCACAGGAATGATCGAAGGACAAATTCATAAGAACTATAGAAAACGATCCGGCAACGGTATATTTATTATTATTTACTTAAACGGCGTGGAACTGCAGCAAAATAGTACATAAAAATGTAAATATGTGTGTATGTACGAGAGATGAAACAAGGCATCAAAAATCAAAGAAATACGGAGAGAAACAAACGGGGGGAAGTAAACGAAGGAAAGCAAAGAGAGACAGATACAAGGGAGAAGCAGAGTGAGAAATTGGGATTGAAAGAGACAAATAGAGAGATGAGGAAAAAGGGGAAGAAATGGAAAGACGGAGAAGGGACTGTACCATTACGTGAATAAACCTGACGATTACCGTTGCTACTTCAGAGAGAGTTTACCCTCAATCTAACTGACTCCAACTACACTTCATTTACGTAGTGGTCCGTTGACAACAGAGTAAATATTCTCTTTTTTCCTCTTCGTCTCTCTCTCTCTCTGTCTCTCTCAAAGGCTTCTCTCTCTTTTCCCACCCCCAATCCTGTCTTCACCCCATTCATCCTGGGAAGATACACAAAGGCTCCCCGGCTAAAAAAAAATTGAACCCTGTTAAAAACCCCCTAGGATGCATGGCAGTAGTTATTACCAGAAAATCTCTCCGTAGGTAAAAGTAAAAAAAAAAGAAAAATCCAGGCAGTCATGTGGAACATTTTAACACGGTCATATACGGAAGAGGAGAAGGATAAAAGGAAGGATAAAAAGCGGAGTGGAGAAAAATTGGGCACTTCTCCTCCAGCGGAGACGAAGGAGCCTTACAGAGCCATTGGGCAGGAGAAAGACAGGACGAATGTGGGGTGTAAATACTCCCTCATTCCCCCCACATCCCCCCCATAAATCTTGGGAAAAGTGAATTTTTATCCAAGCGAAGCGGAAAGTGACAAAAAAGGGAGATCCTGGGAAAGAGCTGGAGAAACAGAGAAAGAGAGAGAGAGAGAAAAAGAAAGAGAGAAGGACATTTCTTTTATAAATTTATGTACTCAGTGGATTGGTTTAATACCGCATGTGTTTTTTACGAGTACTGACTTCCCTCCGATTTTTTTTCACCCCGACATACATGTAGACATCGTCAGGGAGCGGAAAATATGCCGAGTGTGAAGAATTTTTGTCATTCGAAATTAAAGTATGTTTCTACTGGCGCAGTTTCTCAGTCGCTTTCTCAGGCTCAAGACACTCACCCCGACTTTGGACTACTCCGATGGAGACATTGTTATTGCGATGGTGTTGTGCGAACGTGTGTGCATTTAGGTATTCTTTGTATGGAGGGATACGAAGAGAAAGAGACTGAAACAAAGAGATGGAGAGGGAATTATTGGAGGAGAAACAAATAGTAAGAAATACAAAGAATACAAAGGGAGAGAGCTGGAGTTGGAGAAAAAGATAGAGGGAGTTCCTTCATTGCTGTATCGTCATCCTCTCGGAGGGAGATACGAACAAATAGAAGATTCGGACAGGGAAGAAGGAAGATTCAGAGCTGGAGAAAGAGACACACAAAGGGGAGAATGTACACACGGATAAATAGGGAGAATATTTATATACAAGGAGAGAGATGGGCAGGGAGAGATCCAACAGATGAATATTAGACAGAGAAGAAGACGAGATCAAATTAAAAGTACGGCAATAATGGGTGGAGAGAGTGATACAGAATAGGAGATGAAGGGCAAGGGGAAAAAGGTAAAAAATTGATGAAGTAAGAGAACGAAACAGAGAACCGAGAAACTAAGGGATTAAAAGAGACAGAGAGAGACACACACAGAGAGAGAGAGAGAGAGAGAGAGAGAGAGAGGGCAAACGAAAGGAGGAAGGAAAAAGAGAAAGGAAAGCGAGAGAGTAAAGTGAGAGACAATGGAAAAGAGGGACTAAAGGGAGAGATAAAGAATGAAAGTGAGAAAAGAGAGAGCCAGAGAAAATAGAGAGAGACAAAAAGAAAATAGTGAAACAACAGAGAGCAAATACAGATAGAAAGACTAAAGGGAGAGATACAGAGAGAAAGTAAGACTAGAGAGACACAAAGAGAGAATAGAGAGAGATTATAGAGAATAGAGAGAGAATAGAGAGAAAACAGAGAGATTAGAGAGAGATTAGAGAGAGAATAGAGAGAGAATAGAGAGACAGAGAGTGAGAATAGAGAGAGAGAGAATAAAGAGACAGAGAGAATAGCGAGAGAATAAAGAGACAGAGAGAATAGCGAGAGAATAAAGAGACAGAGAAAGAATAGCGAGAGAATAAAGAGACAGAGAGAGAGTGAATGGACATACAGAAGAGAGAAAGAGAGAGAGAATTGACAGACAGACAGAAGACAGAGAGAGAATAAAGGGACCGAGAGATAGGAAAGGATAATGTAAAGACAGAGAAAATATGCAAGTAATAACGTCGAACAATTACAGTTTGTTGCCTAATTTCATAGCAACGGTAACAGTTTTTCTTTGAGGAGGTACAACGAGAGAGAGAACATTACATTTACGGATAGAGAGAAGGAGAAAAATAGAAGGAGGGAAATATAGAGAGAATGAGAGACAGATAGAAAGAGAGAGAGAGAGAGAGAGAGGGAAATATTTGCAGCTGGATCCGTGTCTCTCTCTTTCTCTCGTTTCCTCTCTCTCTCTCTGTCTCTCTGAGAGAAATTGGAAGAGCGTGAATTCCGTGCTTGAAGAGGGTGTGATTCATGCACCTCCACAATCTAATGTGACTCCTGCCATTCCTCCGAATGTTTTTTGGCTCCATCACACATCCTACCCTCCCATGCATCAAGTACACATGTACATATATATTATAGCCATATACATATGCACATTCACACTTCCATTTTTTTGGCTCTCCAAAGGTACTCTCATAAGAGTCTATGTCAAATCCGGGGGTAAATATAGATATACATACACGATTATTTCTCAACTGCTCTCTGAGTATTTTTTATTCTTCTCTGCCTCTCTTCACTCCCATCTATTTAAATGCTACATGTGACTCGAATGACTCCTTTCCTCTCTATCTCTCTCTCTTTCTCTCTCTCCCCACTCGCTCTCTTTCTTCAAGTTGTTGATTCACTTTTTTTTTGTTATTTTGTCACACTTTAGTTGGCTTTGTGTCTTGAGAAGAGCAACACTGGGAAATCCTTTCCTCCTCTCGTGTTGTTATTTCTCCTTTTTTCTAGTGGAATTATCCCTAAATTTTGCATTGCATTCACTGATATTTTTTTGTCAAAAACCTCCGCTCATCCTCCTCCTCCCCAGATAAATTGAGGGAAACTGGAGCATTGGAAGAGGAGAAGAGGAGAAGTGTGTCTCAAAAAGATGAGGAGTGTATAATTGCAAAAACAAAGTGTCTGGTGACTTTACCTGTGAAGGCTGAAGTGGTTCTAAATGTAATTATTCCTCCCATGCTAATATTTGTCTCTCTCCACGTGTACTTTTCCACATTCAAGTGTAAGCACAGCAACGTTTTTTGCAAAGGAGATTCGGACACCGTATGCACACACGTATGTACATATGTATGTACATATGTAGGGAATATCCCAGGAAAAAAGGGGATATACCAGTTTTTTTTATTATTGACAGTGCAAGTTGAGTGCATTTCTCTCCCATAAAGGAGATGCTTTTCCCTCGTAAGTGCTCCTTCATTTTGCCCTCTCTTCAATTGCCCTCTTCGACCCAGTTCTTCCCTTCCTCTTCATCTCTCTCTAACGATCCTATTACTACAATGGCTGAGTAAGCAATGTCAACTGTCAAGTGTGAGATTTAATAAGTGCTCTCAGCTTCTTCAGGAAGAAGTATTAGAGAGCGTCAGAGGGAAAGAGCAAACAGGAATGGCTACATTCGTACTTTATTAGCCACCTTATGAATCACATTGTTGTACATAAATAGCTTCCCTCCTAATGTGATTTAGCTGTCCTCACGTTTTCTTGCAATAATCAAGCTACATTTTCCCCTTTTTATTATACATATGTATATACATGTACATTAATGGCTCATCCCCGGTGGACAGTGATCTTTCTTGAGGAACTTGTTTAGGAAGAGGCTTGTGTGCATAAAGGGTTAATGGGGAGACCTCTGAAAGTATTTTGGTGCTTTTTTATCCCCATAAAAAGGCATTTCCTTCGGACTTAACCTGGATTTAAATGGAGGAAATGCCACCACTGTGAGTCTTGCAAAAATTTTGCAGGTTGTAAGTGTGACAAAATTGGGTCAATTACGTGGCAGTGCGATTATTCTTATTTTTGAGAATATAAATAAATTTGCTTTTCTGTTTCTAAGAAATGTCCAACTGACATTGAGAGGAGATTTTACTGGTGATTTGGAAAGGGACAAGGCATGGGGGAAAATTGTGAGAAAAATTGGATGAATAAGTCCATCCTGAAGGTGTTTTTGGTGAGGAAATGAAACAGTTCAAAGTGAAATGTGACTGGTCACACGCAAGAAAAAATTGGAGGTGACGGAGAAAAGGAGAGAGATGAAGATGAAAGATATTTTTACACCAGACTGACTCCGTTTCAACTTGTTCTGCTTTTTATCCTGTAAATACTACATAAAAAAGGGAAGAAGAACAACATGTTGAGCTTGTCGGCATGTACGAATCTTCACATGTCCAAGCGCCCGGCCTCAGACCAGGACGAGTTCCACTTGGCTTATCGTAGCGAAAGTTGTAGTAGTGGCAGTGATTGCGGTCGCGAGAATGTAAGATTTATTTGGCGTGTAGCCTTTTTTGACCATTTTTTTTATTTACGGAATTCGTAAGTTTTTTTGGGGGGTTTTTGAGCATGTTTGATAGAGGAGAGAAGAGAAAGGAAATAGACAAAGGAGAGAAAAAGTTGAATGACAGATCATGAGACAACAAATAGAGAAAGAGACAGATCCAGAGAAACAGAGAGAGAAATCAGCGAGAAAGACAAATCAAGAGAAACAGAGAGAGAAATCGGCGAGAGAGAGAGACAAGTCAAGAGAAACGGAGAGAGAAATCGGCGAGAAATAAAACAGCAAGAGAGAGGAAGTGGAAGGGAAGAAAAAGGAAGAGAAAAGAGGAAAAACCCATAGCAAGAGAGAGGAAAAACACAGAAATTGAGAAAAAAAAAGACGGGAAAGAGAAAAACAGAAAGAAATAACTAGATAAAAAGAAAGAGGGAAAGAGAGAGAAATATATAATAAAGAAAGGGGAAAAGAGAAAAATTCGGGACGAGAGAAAAAGGGAGAAAAGAAAAGATAAAAAACAGAGAGGGAAAGAGATAAAAACGAGAAGAATGCTGAAAGATGGAAAGAGAAATGAAACGGAAAGAGGAAATGTGGGGGAAAGCAGAAGTAAAGGAAGAAACATAAATGGAAGTGAGAGAGAAAGGAGAGAGAAAGTGTACGAGACGAGAAAGAAAGAGAAAAGAGAAGGACGGAGACTCATGAGAGGAGCCAAAGGACATTGAGTATAATGAGGCTGTGATCTGTGATAGTTTGGGGCTATGCCTTATCATTCCATTCCTCCTTTATTGGGATTGACGCCTCCTGATAATACTAATTTTTCCTCCTTCTTTACCACTTTTTTTTTTGTTCTTTTTCCCCTGATACTATATACAGTCTGACATTGGATGCTTGTCTATACCCCTTTGAATACGTGGACGCCACGAAATTGTGTCAGATCAAATGGCGACAATAATCAGTGAACATACATTTTTTTCTGAATGCAAACCCCAGGAAAAAAGCTTGTGGGTAATTCATGCCGTCTCCAAACAAATATGCACACTTTAAAAATAAATCCCGCACATATTTTTTTTATTGTGGCATATTTTTTTCTCTTTATTTTGACTCCAACTCCTGTTTTTATCCTCACAACAAGTGTCAACAATGGTGAGTCACCCACACACGTAAACGATAGCTCTCCTCAGATTCACTCTCGACGTCCATTCACCATCGACGTTCATGGGAAAACGTTTGCTAAAAATGTGTTCTGCATTCCATTGGAATTTCATTGTGTTTTGACGTACTTTACTCTTTGGGTGCCTCTTCTCTGATTTCAAAAAAACTGTTTAAAAAATAAACTGTGCTAGTGAGGATTTTTTTTTGGAGAAAAACAAGGTGTAACCCCAAAATTTCTTGGACTTTCTCGTGCGGGGAGAAACGGACCACACCAGGAATATCCAAAAAAAAGTCCATTGTCGTGAAATTATTGTTGTTATTCAGTGGGTGTAGGTTGAAAAATATATCCAGAGTATTTTTAGTCGTATTTTCTGTATTATTATTATTTTCTATATCTCTGCTAAGGATACATGTATGTACATATTTATGTGTTTCTCCGTGTGATGGCATTTTTTCCGATTGTTCGTAGCTCACGACGTAATCTTTATTGTTCTATTGTGCTCATCTCCGTTTTTTCTTCCGTCTCCTCCCTATGAAATCATTCCCATTTACCATCAACACCCTCCACGTTTAGGGAGGCTAATGCTAAGCTTCATATGCATATGAATGATTTTAAACAGGTGCAAGTACATTATACGACACAAACGTACACAGTAACCCATAAGACATCCATAAGACATCCCATGTAAAAATAGGTTAAAAAATATAGCCATGTTGAAAAGCGCCGGAGCGTCATTTGCTCTCGAATGTTTTACGGCCTTTTTCATGTTGTTTGAAAGGATTCCAAGTGTAAAATGACACGTTCATTTTTTTACGAATAATAATTTATAAAGGGGAAACCTTTAAAGTTTGATATATACGTATATAGGTATGTATAAAATTTGTATATATATGTACTCATATTTGTATTTTTTAATTTTCAGAGCCCACCCATTAACATTACGAAGAGTCAACCGATCGTGTCGCCGGGCAGCACGCGCTTCTCAACCCGCTCCTCCCTCAGATCATGGGGCAGAGCCGCAACAATGGACAAGGACCCTGGCATCATCCCCTTCCTTCAGCAGGCCCTTGCGCTCAGGTATGTTTTTACATTTATTAACAAAAATATGTAAAATTTCAACTTTTAAAATCCGACCGTAATTCAAGCTTTCAAACATTCCCGCTCTCGTGCCGATTCAAGTTTCCCGGTTTTTTTAAATGACCAACGCCGTTTTAGTCTTTAATGTCAGTAATTCCACGCCATTTGGGAATTCTCCGGATATCCTCCAGGCTTTTCAATGGAAATAGTTTTCATTTTCCGAGTCGTCTATGGCAAAAATGCAGACAAAATAAGCAATGTATGCGCGGCAAATTAAAAAAAAAAGAGCCATCAATGACACTAATTAAGATTAGAGCATCTCCCATTCAAGATAAACAAATCTCACCCTCTGAGTAAACGTTCTGCGGCATGTGAAGTACATGTATAAAATAGACGATGATTTTTTTTTCCACTGCCAAAAGATTATTCAAAGTGTATTTCCTCAATTCAAATAATGACATAATGGCCCAAAGGATTATATTTCCCTCCTTCCAATGCGCTATCTAAAGAACCTCCAATAAATTTTTAGGAGGCATTAAAGCCTTGACTGTCATCTCTTTGCGGTGTCAGCCCATACAATTAAGGCATTCCAACCTTTTTTTTTCTAGGGTCCTTTATACTTTTGAAGGAGTAGTGACTCAGCCTTTCCTTCCTCGTTTTAAATGTGTGGAGAGGGCAATACGCTAAGCAAATATATGTGAGGGAGACACCGAGACAAAAAGGCTGGGATGAACAAACAAAAATCACATAAAGCCAAATATATGGACGGCAGTTCATCTGACGATGAGTGTATTTGTGTATAAATAGGTTATTTGGAAATTATTTGATGCGCGCCGTCATTCTCGAATTTTCCCGCTAATTTAATTTTTTCCCCCTTCTGTACACTGTCCCACATTTTTTTTATTGAAGATGTAATTCCTTGGCCATAGTAAAGAAAGGAGTATAACGGCCATGACGCAACAATGATAATAAATTATTTAACCACAACATAAGCCCCGGTGAAGGGGCTCCACACACGTCTTAGGAGGCTTTATCCCTGAGAAGAAAAAATGGAAATGTCAACAAATAACTGTGATTATACAGAAGAACATTTTTTTCCTATTTCCTCTCCGGCCCTTACCGACATTGAACATGATTATCTGTATTTTTGTACTCTTTTATATTCGCGAAAAAAAATGTTATTCACTGTTAAAAACAACACTTGAAAAAAAAATCTTGAGATTCATCTTCATCATCCTTTTTTTCTTTGAATGACAGCTGTATTTATGAGGAAGTTATACGAAAATGTAGAGAGGAAAAAAAATGGCTGTCATGCTCCTTTTGTGAAAATGCAATTGTAGCCACAGTTTTATGGAGGATGACATTTCCAATTTCCCCCCTTGTGGTACTCCTTTTAATGAGCATTTCGCACACCAGGAATATGTCATGTGACAGAAGGGGATTGTTCAGGGTCGTTTAGTCCATTGTTATTTAAAGGGGCGGGAGTCCGTCAACAAGGTGGAAGATGATTATCTCTTGACAGGATCTGGACCAAGAAAAATCAAAGAATTCCTTGACCGTCCTAAAGAGAGAGAAAGAGAGAGAGAGAGACAATAAGGAGAAGCTTTTTGCTTGTTTTGTTTTTGAAATGATATACACATTTGATGGCTAACAATTGGACGTTTTAATTGGTATTTGTCCCTAATTGTTGTCTTTTGTCTTGAAGGCATTCCACTGCCCCTATGCACACACAGTGAGCATAGAGGTGTTTGAATCATATCAAGTGGAATGTGAAGGAACTTCTAATAAGCTGAATTTGCATAGTTGATCAGCATTTGTTCATGGGGTTTTCTCATCATATTTTATGTCTTTCTCTTTTACCAGAATTTTTGTCTCTTTTTCTCTTCGCAGTTTTTATTTTCCATCTTTTTCTCTTTCCATTTCTTTTTACTCTCTTCAATTGTCTTTCTACTTTTCTTATTTTTTTATTTCCATTATTTCCTTTGTTTTCTGTTCAATTATCTCTTTCCTTTTTTTTATTTTCTCCTACCATTATTTCCTTTTTTCTCTTCAATTGTCTCTCTATTTTTCTTGTTTTCTTCTTTCCATAATTTACTTTTTTCTATTAAATTGCCTCTCTCCTATTCTTATTTTTCTCTTTCCATCCTTTCCTTTTTTCTCTTCAATTGTCTCTCTCCTTTTCTTATTTCTCTATTTCCATTTCCCTCCCTCCCTTTCGATCCTCTCTATCTGTAATTCTGTTCAATCATTTTTTCCCATTCTTTGTCTCTTTCGTTATCCTACAACAACAATCGTATAATAGTGCCCTTACAATTGTTTAGCCATTGGATTTCTTGGAAATTAATTCGTGCCCATTTGATTTGAGCCCTTACAATATGCCTGGTGTTGTTGTACTAATTTATCCCATGAATCAATTCCCAATAAGCCCCCATGCCTAATGCCTAAAGCACTTCTCTAATGACACTTGTGTGGGAATGATGTGTGATTTTTGACTCCATTATATTCCACGTGCCCATTGGTATTTGATGTAGAAATGGAGGAGATGAGGGGCTTTTGAGAAGAACGAGTTGGGGAATTAGTAAGGCATGACAAATTCCTGTCTTGTCTCTCTCTCTCAGACTCTGTCTCCTTTTTTTCCCTCGGCCTCTCCCTTGTGTTTTTCACTGTATCAATTTCTGTCTGTACTCGGCCGCTGATTGAGACGTGAAGGTAATATTAGTGAGGAGATGAAAGAATATTGCGGCTCATAATCAAGTAATGAGTTCTTTCAACTACAAATATTTCTCTCTCTTCTCTCTCTCTCTGTCTCTCTCTGGACGTCTGTCTCTCTTTCTGATGATAGAAATTGATTGGCATGATCCGATTGATCCTTCAATAGAGCAAAAAATATCACGCTCTGGTAATCTGATGGCCTTCCAATGCTCCCCTGTCACAGGGGAAGGAGATACTTGCGACTTTATCTTTATTATATTTATATTTAAAAAAATGGAGATTTTGCGCAAACAGCCAGAAGAGGGACAGATGAGGAAGTGTTCCATTAAATTTATGGAGCTAAAAGGGAGAGAAAAAGGAAAGAGATTGAGAGAGGAATTGGTTGGAGGGGACAGGGAAAGGATCAGGAATGAGAAGAGAGATTGATTCTGAGAATGATGATCGAGAGGGAAAGGGATTGCAATTGTGTACGTGTCATCATTAGCCCAAGATCGCTCCCAATTCCCTTTCATTTCTCTATATCTTTTGATTATCCTCAGATTTCCCCTCAAATTTCTTCATTTACTTTTATTTCCAATGCACTGAAATAATATCCTTTTGCGGGGAGAAAAAGAGCGAGACATGACAGAAGGTATGTGTTTTTTTTTTCAGATTATAAAATCCCCATTAATGTCCCAAGCAATCACTGTAAGGATTGCATGGACGTTTTCATAATACACCATGCGACAATCGCATTAGTAGGCTTCTGCAATGGGTAACGTTTATTGCTCATGATGGTGGCAATCATTTCTGAGGGAGAGAGATAAGAATCAGTGGAGGGAAAATACGTGATTGGAAAATATTTGGGATTGTTTTTTTCTCTCTCCTTACATATTAGTATATATATTTTTTTTACTGCGTGATTGATATGTGGTGGAGGGTGGCTTGTGGTCAAGGCAAAGGTGAGGGGAAAGAGGAATAATTTTTGACAGTTGGGGCCTACAATCAAGGAGAGAGACGGGCTGGGAATCGAACAAGAAAAGTGAGAGCGAAACGAAATAGGGAGACTGAGGGGGTTGGTCGGAAGGAGGAAGAAAGGGAGAGGCAGAACAGGAACGAAAAAACTCTGAGAACAGCGAAAATATGGGGAAAATATGGGGGCATCAAAGAAAAATTGGAGGAAATTGACGAGAAAATAAAAGAGAGAAGTAGAAGAGAAAAATAAAAGAGGATAATAGAAGAGAAAAATTCAACAGGAGGAACGGGTAGAAGAGAAAAATTAAAGAGAAAAATTGAAGAGGAGAATAGAAGACAAAAATTCAAGAGAAAAATTAAATAGGATAATAGAAGAGAAAAATTCAAGAGAGAATAGAAGAGAAAAATTAAAGTGAAAAATTCAAGAGGAGAATAGAAGATAAAAATGGAAGACAGAGAAAAAAGATGGGGAAATTCAAAAATATTTGCCTGGATCCATTCCCAAAGGAAGACTATGTGGAATTCTGAGAAAGCAGTGGCTGAGACATTTTCTGAACGATTAATAATGATAAATCACAATAAAATTCATCATCTGTCATTCAGATCTGGTTTGCCATTGTTTGTCTATAGTTTATTATGTATTATATATTATTAGGTATATATTAAATAGTATGATAGGACATACAAGTACAAATAAATTCATTATATTCCACACACACCTTAATGTGCACACAAATTGTACATAGCAAATTTCATCCCCACCAGTCATTTTTATCTCTTCACTACCAAACATCATGCCTTTTAATGAAAATACGTGTACAATTTCAATCAGTATAAATAATCGTGCACCTGTAATCAAATGCCTGTGCAAGCCATATGCTCTACATCATCATGATGCCTGATTGGTGGGGATTATTAATTCAGCACTTCATTAATGCAAATGAATGGTTACGGGGGAATTTTTGTTTGGGTCAATTCTTGTGCATAGAAAAAACTACTGTGACAAATTGGAAGCATTTCGAATTGGCCGTTTAGTAACTTCTAAATAAGCCGGTTTGGTTCAGCATTTTTCTTGTTCTTTCTGGCTCCTTTAATGATGGCGTGGGTATGGAGATTCACTGTACACATGGGTCAATTAAGCTCTTATTAGGGTGGGGGAATGATGGGGGGGCGAAGGATTACGTGGATTGTAATTAATCTCCTATTAATCTGACGAGATGATTTCGTTCCAGGCCCAAAATCCCTTCTTTCCCACGATTATTCACCAAAGTGAACAATCGTAATACATATGTATACATACGTACAAAATAGCCACACATTTTTTTATGAACTAGTTACATTAGCATTTTTTCTGGAGTCGACTTTAGGTATGAATATAAACAATGGAAATCGTGGTAGTCATTCTCAGTAGGATAGGGACATAATTTTAGCACAATAGCCAGTTTTTTTTTAGTAATCGTCCCCTCCTAAACAGAAAAATGTGCTCAGTACGTGTGAGAACACATGTTCTTCAACCACAACGGAGTAATTTTGGGGAGCTTTGCCAAAACGCCGATTAAAATGCGTATGAGCAGAAAAACGTGGCCGGAAAGGTAGAGAAACAATGGGAAGATTTGTGAGAGGCTGCGACGGAGGAAATTGAGGGAAGAATGCGAGTTTTATAATTACACACTCTGATGCTGGAGTTTCAAGTGGGAGGAGATGTGTTTTCAAAGAGAGACAGAGAGAGAGAGAGAGAGAAAGAGAGACACGCAGTTTTTTATGGCCAATGTTTACATCCATTTCGCGCTTAGACGCCTCTGCCTCTCTTTGTTTATTATCCCTATATATTTTTGCATTTTTTTCTCTATTTCTTTCGAATTCCGTCGCTTCCGTCTTTCCTTAAACATATCTTTGTCTTTTTATTACTTTCTGGCTCTTTCATTATCTCCCTGTATGTTACTTTCTCTTTATTCTACATCTCTTTCTTTCGTTTTTTCTCTTCCCTTTTTCTATCCTGTTCCCATTTTTCTATCCTTCTCATGTCTCTTTCTTTTTTCTCTATTTCCCTCTTTGCTATTTTGCTCCATTTCTCTCTGCTATTTTTCGTTATTTCTCTCTTTGCCCTTTTTCTCTATTTTCCTCTTTGCTGTTTTGCTCTATTTCTCTCTTTGATCTTTTTCTCTATTTCCCTGTTTGCTATTTTGCTCTATTTCTCTATTTTCGCTATTTTGCTCCATTTATCTCTTTGCTATTTTTTTTTATTTATCTCGTTGATCTTTTCCTGTTTTTTTCTATTTCCCTCTTTGCTATTTTGCTCTATTTTCTCTTCCTTGTATCTCCTTGTACTCGCTTTCTTTCAGATAATTTTGTCAGAGCGTTGCGCGGTTTAAGTAAATAATTGTAATTTTTCTAACATGCCAACGATCCTTAGCGTCTCTCTTTGTCTCTGATTCTCTTTCTCTTCTGGTTCTTTTAACTTTTCTGCTTTGTAATTAATTGTCTCTTCTCCCATTGCATTAGTTCTTTCATTTCCCTTACGCTTGTAATCTCTCTATTTCCTCTAACTTATGAGTCTTCTCGATCTTTCCTCCGTATTTCCAGACTTCTCATCCATTGCTAAACACGTTTTGAGCGAGAAAATAGAAAAGGGGTGAAATGTGGCTATGGATTTGCATTCCTGATTTATTTGGACCGACAAGACGGTTCGTTGAAGATGTGTCTTTGGAAGAAGAAGAAAGAATCTCTCCTCACTCACACGACATGTGTTGACACGAGGAATAAAGTTACTTGCTGGCACGGTGAAAATAAAACAAAGTAAAAAAAAAAGTTGTCCCCATCCACATGCAATGTGTTGCACTAAGCGCTATCTGTGACAAGACAAGTTTTAAAAGGACAAGTTGAAGACAAACTTATGTTCCTGTGAATTTCTACACCTTTTCCTTGTTTTTCCCACGCGAGAGTTTGTAGAAAAAATAAATAAATAAAAACGTTGTTTTTTTTGTTGTTTCTTCATTGCAGATATCGGGAGATGTTGAACACATATCTCCAGCAAGCTCCGCCTTGGTTCCAGGCTCACATGGGCAGCACGGACCTGGAAGAGATTTGTCCTGTCGTCTACCAAGTCATCCCGGACAAGAGCAGTATTTATGGGACGAATTTGTCCAAGAAGATGTCCTCCTCCTCATCCTCATCCGGAGAGATCCGAGCCGCACCAGGAGACACGTACAAGCCCGTTCTGCCTCATCAGATCTTCACCAAAACTGTAAACATTTCTTTGTTTTCTTCTTTCAAAAAACATACAATCTCTTCTTTTAAAAAAAATTATTCACAAATTCTCTCTTTTAAAAAAAGTCCATACAAATTCTCTTTTTTAAAATCTTCCCCATTTCCCCTTAATTTGCCCACTTCCGGTTGAACCTCAGCACGACCAGCAATTTCCTCTGCATTTTCCTCCATTCAAATCCCCCACAAATCTTTCATCCTCAAAAATACACAATGTTTTTTACAACCAATATTTTTTTTTGCAAAAATAAACACACATTGCCGCAACCGCAAACTGCCGCCATTTAGCCTTACGGTAAAAGGCAAAATCGGAAACCTACAATGGCAATGTTGATGAACTCCTTTGTCATTTCATTCTTATTTACTCTGCCATTCCAATAGCATTTATTTCGTGTATGCGGGAGGTGGTCAGACAGGCAATGGAGAAAAAGGCAATATGGAAAAAATGCGGAGAAAATGTACAAAAAATTGTGACTGCGGAAGAGTTGCTCGTGCTTTTCTCTTTGTGCAAACACAAAAACGGCGTGTGAAAAAGGGGGAAAGAGACGATCTCTTAAAGAGATTCTCTTTTGTCTCCTTTCACACGTGATCTCCCATTGGTCTTGCACACTTTTTATTTAGTTTCCCCTCAAAATGCTCAAAAGTTCTTGGGGGAGTTGACTTTACACGGGAGATTACATTGACGCGAGGCTCTGTGTGAGGGGAAGATTAGAAGGGCATAATGGGACTCTGTCTAAAGCCGGGACAATCTTCTGTCATTATTAAGACCCCCCAAAAAAATAAGGAGAGACGAAGGAGAGCCGCTTTTCATGTATAATCTCCCTCACGGAAAAATTGTGTACTTTCAAAATACTTTCTTAGACAATTTTACCTCCAGGGCTTGAACGAGAGAGAGAGCAAAAAGAGAATGACGAAGAGAGAAATAGAGAGAGAGAGATAGAGCGAGAGAATGTACTACTAAAGATGATAGTAATATGAAAAGAAGATTCTCTCTCTTTCATCCTCTTACGACAGTGTTTACATTTACTCACATGCACTCGATAGTTTATGGAACTGCCACTTTCCCCTTTGTTTGCATATGCAGGCTCAGCTTCTCCTCCAAAAGCGGTACTTTTCAAGCGGGGAAGGTGGGCAAAGAGTTACGGGGGTACGCGAAAGCCTTTGTAAAGAGCCAGAGTAAATATTGTGGCCGAGGAGATGCGGTTTCCTTTTTCCTCCTCCCACAGGGCGGAGGAGAAGGAGGAAGTACAAGAGAGAGAGATATGAGGAGGTGGAAAAGGAGATTCACGGATAGAGAGACGAGGAAGATAAACTAGAATGTCTTTATGAAATGCCAGGGAGAAAGAGAGAGAGAGAGATTGGAGTCAGAATAAGAATAGGAAATATCGAGGGGGAATGAGAGTTGATGGAAATGCCAGAAGATACTGATGCCATATTGGGAAGTCAAGGTATTAAAAGCTTCTTTTAGGCACGAGCTTGGAGGGGAATGTGGAAGGGGAGAAAGAAGAAGAGCAAACACCCAAGAGAGACATGGCAGAGAAAAATTCCAAAAGTAATACAGAGACATGAATACAGACATTCATGGAGTGATTAGAGGAGTTTCGAGGGAAAAGGTGAACAAAATATGAAGAGAGAGACGAATTGTTGGAGATTGGACGAGCAGTAGAAAGAAAAAGAAAATTTCAGAGGGGATAGAAGAATCAGAGAAACTGTGGAAACGGAGAGGGAGAGAAACGATAGAGGAAATCAGGGAAGAATGTCATTACGCGTGTCAACAATATCTACTGTGTTCCATGTCGCTAAAATCGTTCTAATGGATTGCCTAGACGGCGCGAAGTGATTGCGGAAGAGATACAAATGCAGAAAGGCTTAGTAGACAAGGGAAAAAGGGAAGGAAATAGAATTCAAAAAGAAAAGAGACAGCAAGAAAAAAATATTAGAGAGAGGAGAGAGAGGAGATAAATAAAGACAGAGAGTGAAGATTTATTGAAGTTGCAAGCCACGTGACTCCCTGAATAATTCATGAGAAAGAGCATGTAACTTTTTGTGGCTGGACCAGGAAACTGAGATAAAGCGGGCATAGACATTCTTCAAAGCGTATATATGTATGTAATATAAATATATATATATTACACATTATACCTTTTCAAAATAAAAGACCTAATAGACTTACCTTCCCTTGCCAATACAAGTGCAAATGGATGTGTACACACATAATATGTACTATGAGCAATAGTATGTACTTCAACCACGTGCTCAAATCTCCCCTTTAATCTGCTTGCGATTCATTTTCAGCCCTCCCCGTCTTGCCACCTAAAAACGTCTTCTTTAATCCCGAGATTTGTCACTATGTAGGTATATGTATACATACAAATATAACATACACTACCAATATCCCAATGAGATGTTAAGGAAATGCTATTATTATTTCGGCATTTTCATTAGTAAGACAAAATAATGAAGGTTGGGCTCAAGTTTTTTTTGGGACGACTAATTGCTCGCGAATCTCACTCACCATTTTTAGGGGGAAAAGTGATTAATTAACGTCAGAAATCCCTCCCACGGATGGGATGACCTGCATTAGGGCAATTTGTTACTGCTGATTCCTCCACATGGGGATGGGCCTTGGTCCGTGTTAATTGTGCCGCTGGTAATTAGGAAGGATCGAGGATGTAGCTGACCTTTTGGGGTGGTTCTCTCTCAAAAATAAAATAAAAATACAAAAAATAGCTGTCAACTTCTTCAAATTCATTCTTTTTGCACTTTCACCCAAGCCATTAGCTGCGAGTTTTGAATTTTGCTTCAAGACTTGGGCGGAAATAATGGAGGGTAACAAGGGGATCGAAACAGACTATGAAAGGGGGAAGAGAGAGAGAAAGCAAAAGGGAGCCAAACAGAGAGAGAGAGAGAAAGATAGAGAGAGAGAAAGAAAGAGAGAGAGAAACAAAGAGAGAGAGAAAGAGATAGAGAAAGAGAGATAGAAAGAGAGAGAGAAAGAAAGAGAGAGAGAAAGAAAG
>JAQGBT010002682.1:0-22858 GCA_034698585.1 Disparrhopalites patrizii | reverse complement strand
TATTTTTTAAATTCGTATACGCCTGAAGGCTTAAATATACGGTAGTCGTATATAATATACGGCATCTGGCCAGCTTACCTGTAAGGTAACCGTGATTTCTTTAAAAAAAATTATTTCTACTGACGGGGGAAAACTGGGTTGAACCGTGGTAATTACCCCGTCATTTCTTTTCTCATTTTCTCATCTTTTTTCTTTTCTCATCGTCATTTTTTTTCGCCGAATTCGAATAAAAGCATTTCGTTGGTCCTTGCAGTGCAAAACGAAGTTTATCATCTTCACTCAAAAAAATTGGAACACTAAAAACCAGCTTGCTTTTTCTGCTACCAATTTTGTAACCAGTAACCACTGTTCTAATTATAATTAATTAATTAACAATAATATTTTGGAAGAAAAACCCAAAAACAAACAATAACAATCATCACTCAAAACGCCAAAAGAGAGTACGAGAGTAGATACATAACATAGCTATTCCGGTCATTCCGGTGTCGGTGTCCACCCGTTCTTCGATGTGTATAAGAAATTATGTGATGGCGGGGACTTTTAAATTCACTGTCAATGGGACCATGGGACGAAGACGAAAAGACAAAAGACGAAATACTAACTTCAGCGGCTATGTACATATACCGTATGTTTCATGTACGGCGCAACCGCTTATAACTTCTATACAAGGCGTAGACATGATATCTCTAGCTTGTTATAATGCTAGGAAGTCAGGCTTTCAGAACTGATAAATATTTTTATTTAAAACCTTTCCGTTTAACAATTATGGCCAGTGAAACGCACTAAAAAATCACATGTTGACATATGGACGTTAGCAAATAAAGAAAACACCGTTAGTTACATTACATGGTTTACAGATATCATTAAACAACTGCAACTTGTGGTTAATTGCATGATTATGCAACTAGGTATGTTTCGTAAGATGTTTTCCGTTCACGTTGACACGTTCTCGAAGACGGTCTTCAAACGAACGGCAAACTCTAGTTTTTGAGCCAGGTTTCGACTAGAGATTTGAGGATTTTCTTCGAGTGCAATTTTAATTTCTTCAATATTTTCGGCATTTAAACTAAATTTTCTGTTTCTATTCAAGTTTTGTACTGATCCTTCTTCTTCGAACTTTTTTACAAGTCGCAAGATTGAACTTCTATTTGGAGGTTTTACTCCGGGAAATACGACTTTCCACCCTGAAATAACAAAACTTGAATTTTAATATTTGTGGTAAGATTTAATTACCCAGATCCTTTGCTCTTTTGACAATTCCATTGTCGAACTCACGAGATTAATAATTAGAAATATCCCGCGATAACAATAGCCCGTGACTAAAACAATATCGACGTCCTTGGGAGCTTCACTCACTTCTGAAGATTTGCGAAAAGCTCCTTGCTCCTTAACCATGGCACGCGTTCACGCATGACGGTGTCCCCATATGTTAACATGTGATTTTTTTAGCGCGTTTCACTTGCCATAATTATTAAACGAAAAGGTTTTAAATAAAAATGCTTATCAATTCTGAAAGTCTGACGTCGAAGCAATGTAACAATCTAGTGATATCATGTTTACGCCTTGTGGTGTAAAGTTATAAGCGGTTGAGCCGATTGCGCCGTACGTGAAACATACGGTATGTATACCCCATGCCCATATTATTCCAATGCCATGCTGCCCTTCACCACGTGCAGATGGGTTTCAAAAATCTTGAGCTAGCTTGTTTTTAATCATTACACGATATTACACCTTTTGACAACGAAGAGAAATTGCGGTGCGTACAATTTAGTAGATGTGTATAATTCGTTTGGTAAGTTGTAAATTGTTTTGGCATTTACGCAAAACATTTACTGTGAAAACAACTAAGTGCAAACAAAATCAAGTGCATCATTTGGACAAGTTTGTGCTTTTTTACAACGAGCGGACCTTTTACCATCAGTAGTAGTAAACATGGTAATTTAGGGTTACATGGCGTATCTTATAACAAATCATTGTGAACAGCATAGATTCACGGGTATTGATATTTGCCCGGTTTACATTTGCACTGATTTGATTGTTTCAGTTACGACGGCAGGCACGATTGCGACGCGAATATCTCTACCGCAAAGGAATCGAGGAGAAAAAGAAGGCTATTCAAAATAAGAAAGATCGATTAAAGCAAGCTTTGGATGGTAAATAATAAAACAATGTTCTTTTGGGTTGAATTTCTTAGTTTGTACATGTGGTATGTAAAGTGTTTGTTGCAGTAAAACCATGCCAGAAAGTAAAAGTCGCATTGGCCATGACCTTGATGTTTATGTAATTAATTTACTGGGGTTATAATAATGCTTGTTACGTCGTTTTACCAGAAAATAGATCTATCGATAATGACATGCGGCAAACTGCTTTGTCATTACAAAAGTCTCTCAGATGGGATGACAATGCACCGGAGTTGGCCGCTACTTTCGGGGATAAGGTACAATGTTTTAACCGACGAAGAAAATTTGTAATGCATAGTTGGCATGCTTGGTGTTATAATGCAATTTATCTGAAATTATAGAGTGGAGGTACGGGTGTGTCGGAAAGAGATGATGAGTACCTCTGGGCTGGAGTAGAAGATCCCAAAGTTGTCCTAACTACCTCCAGAGATCCATCAGCGCGCTTGAAAATGTTTACCAAGGTTCATATGCTTGATATGCTTCATATGCCTCAATATGCAGTGATTATTCCAGAATGACATAATTTGAATGTTTATTCATTTTTAGGAACTTAGACTTGTGATTCCAAACTGCCAACGTATCAATCGTGGTGGTTACGAAATGGGACAACTGGTCAATGCTTGCCGGTCCAGTAATGTGACCGATCTAATAATTGTTCACGAGCACAGAGGGGAACCTGATGCATTCACGATTTCTCATTTGCCGGAGGGACCCACCGCGTATTTTACTATTTCAGGAACTGTAATGAGGCATGATATCCCAGGTTTGGGCACAGCTCCACAACAGTATCCTCATCTTGTGTTTCATAACTTCCAAACACCGTTAGGAAAAAGGGTAAACCCAGATTCTTGTGTTATGGAGTCGTTTACTATGATATTCTATTCTAAAGAATTAAGTTGTCAATTTCACGTAGTAACGGGCTTTGAACACGTAACTTTCAGGTCCAAAATATTTTGAAATACTTGTTTCCTGTCCCAAAGTCGGAGAGTAAGCGCGTAGTAACTTTCGCTAATCATGATGATTTCATTACTGTAAGACATCATGTATACAAAAAATCAAATGCTGGACCCGATGTGGAGCTATCGGAATTAGGACCACGATTTCAATTAAAATGTATGTGTCCAAATATGATTGTATTTTATTTTACATCATGTTCTCAGTAGATGTTTTAGCTAGGTTCCATTGTCTATACGCATTGCTTGCGAAAGATTTATGTATATTTGTGAAATAATCGTTTTGTGTAGTATACGAAATCAAGCTGGGGGCAATCGATAATGCTGCTGCAGCTGATGTCGAATGGGCGTGGCGTCCCTACATGAATACAGCGAGAAAGCAGCTGTACTTGTCATCAGCAGAAGGATGGGTCGAAAAAAGTTACTAAGAATTTTGCATCAACATTGTGCCTAACGACACACCACAAGTACTTACTGTGTACGAACATTTATCAAATAAAGGGATGTTATGAATTTGTTAAATATATAACCACTGTGTACAAGTCTATTGTATTCTTGGCATCTACTTGAATTCAAAGAATTTAGTTGGGATATGTGCTACTTGGACACGAGCTTACAAAACATGTCCAGTCCTTATACAACTCTTAATGAAGCTTGGGAAAATAAAAGAACTTCCACACTCAAGGAGTAACACTCAATGAAGCGTCAGCTTTTGATGTGCAGTAATATGCAATGAATTAAACTTTATTCTATGCTTTCGGGTTTATTTATTATAAAATCTACTAGACACAACAGTCTTTCGATTGTCTTAAGAAGAAAGATAAAAACTTTAGCTTTTTAGTCTCTCGCACCAAGCCTGAGCGTTCACAATCAGCTTTGATAAGTTTTGGCTTGCTGAAGCTAATTACTCTCGACAGAAATAATATTTACAACTATACTGGTTATCTGTCTATTGTCTCTCACGTTGTGTACAAACCCATCCAATATCCCTTACTCCAAACGTAAACAATAATAATATCCATTACTTCAAAAATCCTGATCACTTTCCTATTGCTAGTCGACGAGAATAAGTAATAATTTCGGAATCTTAGCGTCCGCATGTTTATAGTTTATACGTATCATTACAATAAATAATATATATGTACCTACGTAATACGTACATACATTATGAATAAAATTTAGTCCGGATAATTGCTTGAACACCTGGGCGAATTTTCTCGGCAGTAGCTCGTACAACAAGGTACTCTGACTCTTCGAAACCAAGAGCTTGACAGATAGTCTTTAGCATTTTGCTTCTCTCTCTTTGAGGTTTTAACCTTAATCAACAACAAACAAGTGGTACACATTTAATAAACATATAGCCTTATTATTTACTACACGTCCCCAGCTTCCTATTGATTTCTCTGTGCTTGTAGTGAACGCATATTCTTTGCTATTCACTTTACCTTATAGATTCCAGGTAAGTAATGAGAGCAATGGCTTTGGCGTGCAAGCTTCTCTTAAACAGCAATAAGCGAACATATCGTTTATCGGGTTGGAGTAATCGTATGTCTTCCAAAAACTGGCTCACGAAGGTATTACTGCTGCCTTCTTTCACCAAAGTCGGAAATGGTCTGTAACATCAGCAATAATATTAAAAATTAAAATTCTCGGCATCTGGTAAAAAATTCAGCTTCATTTAAGAAATGGCGTCTAGAGCTAATTTACTCCAACGTTGATGTGCCAAGCGCTGTTGAATTCCAAAGAGCGGTGAGTTCCTCTCGAAGCAATGCTTCGCGTTGACTGATCTGATTTAGTACGTGCGATTGCTTGATTTTAGCCGCTTTCTTGTTGATTTCAATCTGTACAAACAACAAATGGCATCAAATGACAAAAGAGGGAAGGCTGGAAACATTGGTGTTGCTTGAAAAGGGATATAATCGTAGGTTTGTAACTTACGTGAGTGAACGGATATTTATTAGACGCGATCTGGTTATAGAATATGCTATTTGCTCCGATTTCACCAAGCACAAACCCCTGCGATTTAACGAGTTTCATTTGCAAATACGATCCACAAATACAGGCACGAGTTACAGGCAAAAAACAGCATACCTGGACGAAGAGTCCTTTCATGAATGTATCTGGTAGTGTTGGTAGAACGTATTTGGAGCAATAGATCTCTGGATCTTTGTTAAAGCAAAGGAGAAACCTTATCACCTGCAAAGTTTTTTGTTTCAATGACAATATTTACTACCGAAACATAATCACAGTAATATTCTCGTACTTTATTTTATAGCTTCAGTGCACTGCCACTGCTCAATGTATGTATGTTAAATATTATTTTGTCATTGTACATATGTCAAACACTTACATGTAATAAAACATTAAGTCCTGTTACTCTAATCATTTTCGATTTCAGAATTACCTGATTTATCTCCACATTATCATCCCCAACAATAATCGACGACCCATAAGTGGTGAGGTATGAAACTAGCAGTGTTTCTAACATCGATTTTGAGAAACAATCGGGGGGCAGGTACTCACCACCTATACTTTCTTCTGTGTCTGTAGACAGCTGAAGGGTACCACCATTAATTTGGCCATCTTGTCCCCAACAGGTTTTCAAAGAGGCCATTGTTTTGCAAAGTTCGGCACACCAAGAATTAATCATCGAGCTCTGAAGCTGACTCTAAAAATTACAGAGTAATAATTTAGTACACGAACAAATTACTCCAATCATATTCTTTGTCGATCTAGCCTACGTTACAGAATTTAGTACAGGAAACAAAAAAAGTGGGTGCAGAACCTTGCACAGCAACACGGCGATTTTCGGAGCAAACTCGGACAACCAATTGATCATCACTGGACGGAGGAGTAGAAAATGTGGCAAGTATTGTAGATTTGCTAATATCGCGACTGCATGCGGAATACTTGATGCCGGTCGGTTTCGGTCCCCCAAATTGTTGAACCCAAAAGTTTGTTCTACCTCTGGATCAACAGGCACTCGGATGGAAACTGACAAGTACGCCAAACTTAATTCACGAACAATGCATAAAGTGCTCCGAAGTATTGCGGGCGATATGAAGTCCCCATCAATATCCTGATGATCCACTGTATGCTCCGTCACGTATTTGATCAAGCGAGACAGATCCGACGGCAAATTGACAGGATGGAATATGCTGGTTCGCTCTTCCGTCCAAAGGTACACACATTGTGGTCCCACAATATTGTCCCATCGAGACACAACCACGCCCACCAACAGGTCATTTCTCTTTCCTCCAATATTTGGTAACAAAGCATCACTCGTTGACAATTTCTCTACGCTCGATAATCCGGCCATGATCTCATGCTACTCTCTGAAAACAGGATGCACAACAGCACCAATATTACAGTTTCAACAAAAACATACATATACAAAAGAATGACAAATCCATATAAAAATATAAACTATACTATACTCTAATTATAATTATACTTCCTTCCGTTCATCCTTCAAGGGTCGCCACAGTAACCCTCTTCGGATTCCGGAAGTCGTATAATTACGATTATACGTCAACCTTACAGGTAAGGTCTTAGTTAATCTTCTAATTATATAATTATATACTAACGCTGACTGTTTATGCTTTAAAAAAAATTTACACAATTGGATGTCTTCCTTCTGGATTAACCCAAACTGTCAATTAGATATTCGTGGCAGGTCTCCAGATTTCAAGCATACCATGAGCAGATTCTTTCTTAACTTTCCGCCCCACCTTAGTTTCGCAATGAGTTGAGCATTACTTACAACGTAAACATTGCCTGTTACTATAATTGAATTAAAAAAAGTCACCTGTATAATTAGTCTTTCACCGACATTTGCAGACCTCTTTAAAATACAATTTGTTGAAGTCTGTTTAAAATTTTAACCTTCCGTCGATGTATGTATGTATATGTATATTAATGGTATTTTATTCAGCATTAGAGGATTTCCCATGTAATTGTCAAAATTCTTCGTTCCAATTAATATTTCACACAGTTTAACAAAGGTTTAATATTAAAAATCAATGATATTTAGAAGAGTACAAAATTTCGTACAAATGGTCCGTTTCTGTCACCCGTATAAACTCGTAATCTTTCTCGCCAGTGTTGATTTTATTATTACATAATATAATCTATAATGCCTTATCCCTTATCGTTTTTATTTGCTTTGTTCCTCCTCTTCCTATTTTGTCTTTTTCTTGTAGTTTTACTTTTGTTTTATTGTCTATTTTGTGTCCAATGTCTGTCTCTCTGCAATGTGCACTGCACACTGCACTATACAGATACAGATACACCAGACGACCAGACAAGCAAGAAGCAAGAAAAAAACTAAGAAACTACGACAACAGACGCAGATGAATGTGACAAGTTTGAACTCCCGCTAATAAAAAGCTTTCCAGAACCAAATCCACCCTGATTTCCTCGAAATGTATAATATTTTTGCTTAAATACGTCTGTTTGAGACAGAAGTCTCTAGATTTGAGAATATGATAAAGGGACGAAGGACCACCTACTTTTAAGAAGTAGGAAACTTGTAAATTGAAAAGTACTCCAGAGTAATTGATAAAAGAGTAGGACTTTATGAAAGCAGTAGCAAGCAAGCAGGTGAGTGTTTGTGTTAGAACTTAGCAATTATTGAGTTTAGCTAGTTAGTACTAGCCATAGAATTAGTAAGAAGCATTAGTAAGCAATAGGCAATAGGAAGTAGTATTAGTAACAAATAGCATTGTTACATTAGTTAGCATAGAAGTTTGCATTAACAAGCAATGAGAGTTAGTAGTTAGCACTAGTGGTAACTAGCATCAAGTATAGCACTATAGCATTAGCTATATATTATGTACATACAACACATTTTGTGAAATAGTAAGTTGTTACAAACATTAGTTGTGGTTGCTACTGTAGCACATGAATAGCAATGAGCAACAACATTCATACAATTATTAATTATAATGACAATTAAATTATCAGACTTATTCACAAGTCGTACAAATACTACATAACAATACATATTTTTAGAGAGAACCAACCTCCTCATAATCTGTACGTAGGAATAAATACACGTTATGTAGGTGCTTTAGGAATGATCATATGTACTAATTTAAGTACATAAGAGACTACGCCATTTAAAGGGTTATAAGAAATAAATACTCAAAATAAGCTATAAGGAGTCCCCAACAACGTCAGTAAACTTGCTGTTGCAGTCAAATTAAAAACAAATCGCGGTGATTATTCAAATTATTCGCAACAATGATCTTTAATCCTATCTTTAGTGATAGGATGAGTTAAATATTAACAATAGACGATGCGTTGTTCCAATTGAGCAGGCCTCAAAAATGAAAAATCAAAACAAAAAATGTACGCATGTCCATGTACCACTTGCCAGAAAGAAATATGATATAATAACTAACTGATTAGCTAATTATTAGATGCGTGAAGTGTCGTTCTCAAAATTTGACAGAGGAAAGGACGAGAACATGGCATGTCTTCTGCATTTACATAGATTTTCAGTGACTCCTTCTGCACACGTCCAGGACGTCGACGTCAATTAACGAATCACTGGCTGTCAGCTGCCTTTCTTTCGCCCAGATCCAAGTGTATAGAAATTCTTTTCTTCAGAATAGCAGTACATAGGTTATTTCAGTTGGCGTGTAGATGATGGTTGCTACATTTTAATTTCTTGGAGCAGATTCAAAACAAAGTTAATAAAATGTGCTTACACGCGTTAAATAACAGTAGGCAAGAGCCAAGACAGAACTAGTGCCGGATTCAGATGCTCCTGAGATTGAAGTTGTTCCAATAATTTTTTCCCACTCATTTCCAGAGGAGTAACGACCACTACCTTTTTG
This sequence comes from Disparrhopalites patrizii, assembly GCA_034698585.1. Taxonomy (NCBI): domain Eukaryota; kingdom Metazoa; phylum Arthropoda; class Collembola; order Symphypleona; family Sminthuridae; genus Disparrhopalites; species Disparrhopalites patrizii. The sequence goes on along the minus strand of JAQGBT010002682.1, from coordinate 13,882 downwards.
TCAGCCGAATTAATAGTTCCGCTTTGCATTTCAGTCTATAAGTCCTCCAAAATCCAATTGGTCTTTTGCAGAAATTTTACCCATAAGTCGTAATAACAATGTGTAAGTACCTACTTATTACTTATGCACTCCAAAATGGTTCCAAAATTTAACAATCACCATATCACCAATACTTATTGTTAATGAGACCTCCTATTTTAACTTTAATATATTTTTTGATATTTTGATAACCTGAGGTTTTTATTAAAATGCGGCCAATGCCCGCCCATGTAAAACAAATTAAACAACACAACCACGCCAGTATTATATAAAATTGGTAAACAAGTGCTTTATTTGTTAGTATGTATGAACAGTATGAAGTGAAAAGTTGTACATTTGTTTTTATATTAGCTTATTTTGACGTTTTTTATAATAAATAAATTATCTGGGCTATGAGCTACTGAATTAAGTGACCTTATCTAATGGTGTATACACGTGGAGTATACGTGGAGGTTTGTTCAAATGTGAATATACATATATTATATATTAGTACCGTCAATAACTTTCACTCTACTGCGAATATTGCTTTTTATTACTGAAATAGTAATGTGGTTCATCATTGAAAGGCAAACGTGCTGACGTTTACATAAATTACCTCTCGCTGTTATTTGTTACAATAACAATTCCACTGATTTTGTAGAAATGCCACTAATATAGTTACCGCAAAATACGGTCTGTACATATAAATAACTGCTTGTTACCATTTCCTCAAAATTCTATACTCATATTTATGTATAAATTAAATGTAAAAATATCTACAGCGTTAATTACAATTCGAAGTCATACCTAATCATTTATATGTATAGCCTTTTAACGCTTGCACCGATTTCTTTCTTAAAATAAAAGAATATATACTTGCTCGTGTTTTTTCTAAAACTAAATGTAGCAACAACAAAAGTTAACAGAGACAACTTGTCTGCAACAGGAATACATTCTTTGTATCCCCTGCCCGCACAACAATAAAATCAACAGGTAAAATGTGATTTCAGAGAGTAGAAATCATCAAATTATTAAGCGACTGAAATAAAAATTGGTGATTTCACATTATGGCAAATTCGGGCCCTGTAGTTTCGCGACCAAACAGTAAATTACGGAAATCGACTTAATATTATGAAAACAAAATTCTTTTGTCCAGATTTTTGGGCACACGGATTTAAGTGCCTTAGATGTGCGTTCACGTTTCGCTTGCTCATATATGAAAGTCAGGGTCAGAATCGGGATTATCACTGTCATCGTCATCACTGACAGCATATCGCTTCTTCTTTTTATGCTTTGATTTTTTGTACTTATGGTGGTGGTTGTGGTCTTTCATTTTATGTTCTCGGTGATGATGACTCTTTTTGTGCTCTTTGTTTTCGTTGTTTCCAGGGAACTTCAAAGGAACAATTTTTAGGGTTGGAACCCGAACAATAGGATCAACCTGTAATAATCGTAGTCATTATTATAATGTTATAAAACGAAAATCGATCCACAATGTATGTTAATACAAAAAGTAACAGAAAAAAGTAGACAGGAAACTAATCAAGGAGATAAAACATGAATTATGAAAATAGTTGCCAAAACACAAAGTTTACCTTTGCTACAGGAGTGGAATTTGTTGGCTGGACAATACAATACTGGGAGTTGGCGTTTGGTGCCGCGTTTGTACTTAACTTTGTCGGAGAAGCCTCCGTTGATGAAGATCCAGTTACAGGTGCAGAACCGTCACCATTGCCTTTTACGGCTCGGCTTTTTGGATACGTAAATAACGACTGATCAATTTTTATTTTCACAGGTTTTGCATCTCCATCTTCATCATTATCTTCAGGATCTATCTTCAGCATAAGTTGCTTGAACTACGAAGCGAATACAAAACAATTTAGCGATTTTTCTACGTGCAAGTAAGTACGTATTAAAAAATAAGGTCTCGATTTAAATGACTTTTAAAATAACTCACGTGCAGGTACTGTTCCATTAAATGCAATCGACTTTCTGGAGTATCTCCACAAGGTGGCTCATTCAAATTTGCAATTGTACACTTTGGTTCGAAAAGGTGTGCATTTTTTCGGGTAACTGGGCGTTCATAAAGTTTAGTTGCGTCAGAAGGTGAATATCCACTTATCCGCCTGATTTTGAACCCAAACAATTTGTCAATAATTCATGCATATATCTAGACGGTATTCGGATTTCAAGATCATATTATAAATACCGCATTTAAAATGCATCATTCGTTTCACATTTATGCACTACGGAATCAAAATATCTTCAATATGAACACAATTTTTGAATATCAACTATTTACAGTCATTTGAAAATAACTTTTAAATATTAACTTACGCATCTGTCAAACCATATGTATCCTTGAGATGCTGCTTTAGCATTAGCAATAAAAGGCAACCCTGCGAGCTAATAATGCATTCTTCCAAAGTTTTTGTATCTTCAGGCATTCGTTTTACAAGGGATTCTGCATCTTCGTCTTCATCATCTTCCATAATATCCATGACTTTCGTTGCTTCAGGTGGCTGTTCAACAGCGTTTTCAATTGCAATGGTGTTTGGTTCGGTCTCACTAACCTTGGGATTCACCGGCAAAAGTGACTAAAATAAGAAATAGGCATATTATATTAATACGTAATCCTTTTTTGTTGACAGAGAAAACTAGAGTTATCATTATGAAATATGTTTATTTATACCTCCTTAAACGCTTGAAGAAGGTTTGACCCCGTCACAGAAATAACGATATCGACATGATGAATAATAAAGAGAGGCTCGTCTACCACTTGATACGGAAAGTATGCAAGATTATCGGCGTAGTACAAGAGATCAGCTAGGCGATTTCTCTACATTAGGCATTAACAAAGTTAACATTTTAACAATTTATAACCACGGTAGAATTTTAGAATATCATACTCACATTATCGTCAAATTGTTTGAGCAAATTAAGTGCCACAGCACGTCTCTGCGGTTTTGTACTCCGAAGTAAGGAGTACAAAAACCCATTCAAGGCTGACGGCGTTTCTTTTGGGCGTTGTCGGTATCCTCTAACAATCGGGATTTTATTTTCTTCGTCTGTAACGGCAGAACTTATAATACCCGGAACCACGCTTCCACTGTAGCCATGGAGAATACGTTGAAGTTGTAACGACAAACGTATGCCGTTCAACACCTGGCTTTGCAAAAATTGTGGGTGCTTCTTTTCCATTTCTTTTAGCTGATTATCGGCAGTAGTACTCACACCATTTTCGAGATCAGTGCTCATGCATATAAGGTACGGTACAATCTAGGTAGCACAAATAATTAATGCACAATAATGCATACTAAAATAGAAACTCTGGAGGGAAGACAGACACATGTTGTGACAGAATTATGATTTATACCTGTATGGGATGTACAAGCCCCTGTTGTAAGACTAGCTGAATAACTCGGACTGCAGCTAACCTCACTGCAATTTGGGAATGCAGAAACGATTCCAAGATTTGCTTTAGGTAGATTTGTACAATTGTTGAGGCCATACCAGATGTAACATCACCCATTTCTTTAATATTTTCTAGTTTTCCGATTTTATTCCACTCCTGATCTTGTTTAATCATTCTTAGTTCTTCCTCGATTAAGTACAATTGTATATTATGTAGAGCCTGGACTTTCAATTTGATTTCCGCATCTGTCTGGGTGAGCAACTGCTGGTACACATTTTTTAGCTCTGTTTCCAGCATGTAATTGTAGTGCCGAATACAGAGGTTACCGATTGCTTGTAAACTGAAGTACTTCATGTCGGGTTGTGGCATTTCCAATAAGAACATCAGATGACTAAATACTTGGTTAACGATATCAGACTGCAAAAGACAATTCGAAACAATTACAGTTTAACTATTTATCCGCACTAGAATTATAAAACACGTAACCACAATCTAAGATGAAATATTACGGGAAAATCTCCGTAGATGTCCGGAGTTGTAAAGTCAAAGTAACGCAAAAACAATCCAATGGTGTAGACGGCACGTCTAAGAAGTGGGCGGTTTTCTGGAGGTCGTGATTCGTTCGCGGAATTCCAAGAAGAACTTTCGTTCTCTCTTAACAAATTTGTTTGGTTTACCAGTACAACTGTAAATAAATTATATGAGACGTTAATCATTTTTCTTACGAAGTTTCACTCTCACGTAAAGCTTCTTTCTTACGTTGAAACCGTCGAAAAACGTCACGTATCAAACTATAGTTGTGAGTGATTTTGTTGACAACAGCTCCAAGGCACGCCAGACAGGAATCGATGACACTCTTCTCATTCTTAAGAATCAATTTCACACAGTCCTCCTCCAATTGCGCGAGGAAGGATTCTGAAGGATTGACTAGTAAAGGAACAACTAATTCCAATATATTGCCAATATTGGCAACAGCATGGACTTCTGCGGGATTCTGGAAGTACAAAGAAACTTGTATTAGCACACTCCAGTTTAACGTTACGTCGTTTTGGTAACAATTATCATATTCATCAGACCTGACACTTGAGACTGAGATAGCCCTCCAGAGTTATTGCGTGACTGACTAAAAGTTGTGGTCGGATTTTGGCGAAAAGGTACAACGTAGCAACACAAGCACAAAATCTGGAGCTCTGGCTACTATTTGATTCTTCTAATCTTAGGACGTGTTCAACTAAACAATTCACAATCTGCTCAGACGCTATTAATACGGGTTTAGGGGGTTCCGGATTTACCACCTTGTCTCGAACGTCTTCCTTATCATCCTTTGGTTTAAATAGCTGTGCGACAAAGACAAGCAGGCATATTTATTAGATTTCAAAATATACACAGCATTCATTTTAACATGGGAAAACTCATTGCAAAGCATACACTTAGCAGAAGTTGTTCGAAGAAATCCAGGCCCACTTTTTCACAGGACGCCACAACTTCGGTTATATGGGAAACCTTGCGAAGTAAAGCCTCGGTATCCAATGGATCTTCTTTTACAGGGGTGAACCACATATTTTGAAAAACTTCCATCACTAATTTTCTAATACCATCTTCGTCGTTTACTCGACGGATCATTTTCACACAAATTTCAGGGATTTTGGAAAAACTAGGGCACTCAACACAGATATCCCGCATAATTTTTATCACCCGCTTTCTCACACTTACTCCCGTATCCTAGAAAATGTGTAAATTACATATTAATGCATGACGCAATACGAAATGCCCACAAAAATAAAGAACTGACAACTTATTAATAATACTTACCAAAATTCTAAGCGACAAAGTTTCGTAGTATTTATCAATGAGATCATGGCATGAGAGAACATATTTGCCAACGAGATCTACCGCAGCCTCACGAACAGCAGTTGACTGATCTAAAAATGAATTCCCCACCCACATCTGCATGTCGCTTCGAGCTAACACGCTAGGGTCAGCCTCCACAACCATTGTAAGGCACCTTAAAGCTTTCGTGCGTATTGCCACAGTCTGTTCCATAGATACGCTAAGAATCTAAAAGTAGGAGCAAGAGAAATACATTAACTCAAGCATGACCCTAAATATAACCATTTAGCATGGGGTCATGACACCCTCTGCAAAATAAGTAAAATAAGGGAACCACTTACTCGTTTAAGGAAAGAGTCAAAGCTAGCTGAAAACGGTCTCTGAGAAGCTAAATATCGGGTTATTAGCTCTGCGCTTTGATAATCAACAAAGGTCTGTACAACTTTGGTTTTTCTGGATGATAAAGGGTCGGAAAAGGGCCGTACTTTACCCAATAGAAAGCGTTTCCGCCTTTCACACAACTCAATAACTTTGGTATTTGTTTCTCCATCCTTTTCATTTTCTTCGTCGTCTGTATTTTCGGATTCACTTTCTTCTTCTGAACTTTCACCTAAAATAGCAGGCAATACATTATGTATTATATGAATACAGGAGTGAATTTTAAAAACTGGGTGCTACTTCGACACTCGACTTTTTTACAGTCCCAACTACATACATTCCACTAGATTGCATACCTTTTCTTTTTCTCTTTTTGGTGTTTCGCGCTTGTTTATTAGTTTTACTAGTATTATTACTGCTATTAATTCGATTAGATATATCCGTGCCAGCTGTTTTCCACCACGAAGTGATATAAAAATGCCTAGCATGCATAAGGGCAGGGTCCGACTCTCCGTGAACCGCAAGATAGTCCAACAATAATCTTTGCAAATATTCTGTTCGAGACTCTTCGCTATCAATCGCATTTGCATTGGCCTGTTACAATAACATTATTATCACCATTAGCACATAGCAATATGTACATTACAAATAAATATCTATATCGCACAGAAAACTTAAATCATTGAACCATAATATATGTATTATTATTACATCCACATCTCTGTTATCATCCATCTGATCTTCTTCAGCTTTTATATCGCCTATTATCCTATCAATTGCGTCCAATCGAAGTTGCGAAGAAACAGCATCTTTACGTAATCTTGACGCAGCTACGCCTAAATATTCCAGCGAAGCTACACGCAACGACACTTCACAGCTTTTATTCGTCAAATTTTTAACAAGAAGAGTGCCCAGCAATGACAATAGTAATTCCGAAGCCGGCCACTGAGGCCTGTTCACGGTTGAAAGCAGGTCTTGCACAAAGTTTTCAAATAATAGTCTGTAATCACATTCATCTGATTTGCTTCCACATTTGCTCAGGAAAACAGCCAAGAAATTTCCCGCCGTTCTCATTGCCGTATCAAATTTTGCCGTAATGGCCATATCACGATCGGTCTAGGAGCACAAAATCAGTAAATTAACATAATTGAATAACAATGAAATTGACACATAGTCAATTATTAAAACATTGCAGACGCTGTTCAATGTAAAAAAATATTGGCTCGTTACATTTGTCTGTTTTTCTTCATTTTCTTTTTCTATATTTCCAGCCTTATTAGTGCTAGGACTCATATGATCGGGTAGATATGTCACACACTGAATAAGTTGTAGCACCTGAAAACGAACAATTTAATGACAAAATTTAGGGCGTACCTTTTGTGTTTTTCTATAAATAATAAATATGCATTTATTTCCCCACTTACCAGCGCTGTTAACATCTGTATACATTCATCGGATGAGGATAACTTGAATGTACGCAAGCTTCTCTTACTACTGGGAAGACGAGCAATTGATGCCAAAATGTCATCAAGGAGGAGTCGCCGATGTTTTTCATACTGCGTAAATATCTGCAAGGAACGGAAGTTTTTAATTACTTGAAAAAACTTGTTGTACGACAAAGAACTGAAGGACACTCACCCCGGTGACAAGTTTCAATGCAGAAAGTTGTAACTCTGACACGTTTTCAACAAAGAATGGAGAAACCCCAAGAGTAGAAAGGTGTAGGACGGTAGTGTCAGTCAAAATTTGTACGTTCAGCAATTCTGCCAGTAGCCCAACAACTTCATGTATTTTGTGGTAAAAGGACACAATGCTTTTTTCTCTAACTTCTTTGGCATGTGCTCGCTTCTTTTTACTTGAAGAAAATCCATCTACGAAGAAAAAACATATTAACATTACCAAATGGTGATGCATATAGTACGTGTATATTTACAATAGCAGTTTGATGTTTACAAACCTTTGCCTTTTCCCTTTTTATCTATTCTATATACGGGATCAAAAGAGGGAAATATTGTATTTTGCAGCTGAAACTTCGTGAACATTACAATGCGATCAATCAGTTCTTCCAAATACGCTCGTTTGGGCATATTTTGGCTCGTTAAAATATGAAGGGATGTCAAAGAAGCTAAAACTCCACGTGTTATACTTTCCATAGTAAACTCAAGCCACAATCTGTTTTCTTCATCATTATCATCCTAGAAACATCAGAAATAAAATGATCATACCCACAAAACCTTTCACATGTGGTTGTAAGTATATGCTGCTTACAGGATCTGCAAGCGGTGAAACTTTTGCTCCATCACGAATATTTTTTTCTAGAATTGTCAGTAATCGGACTATCTTTTCAGCGGGCATAGCTTCCATGGCACCTAAAGCTTTTAATTTTGCTGCCTCTGAACACAAGTCCGCGAGTTGTTGTTTTGGAATAAGTATTTCGGATGGGACATTACCATCCTCGTCACAATCTAAGTCAGCTCTGTCATAATCTTCCATACTCTCCAGAACCACGTCCATTAATTTCAAAAACCGATGATAGGTACTGTTGTCTATAACATTGTTACTTCCTCTGTGTTTGACAACTAAGGTGTCAAGTTTTTCAAGAACAGGAACTAACATTCGTTCAACACGCCTGATTTTTTTCTTAGGTGATTCTTCCATTACAGCTGGCGGTGTAACAGGTTCTTGCTTAGCTAAGAAACAAACAGCGTGCGTGAAATTAATATACAACTAATGTTACGACAATATAATCAACAAAATAATGTTTTTAAAATATAATAGAGTAACATGAAATAACTACCTTGTTTAGACTTAGAAACCTCGGCCTTATTGTTAGCTTGAACTGTAGACACTGGGGTTAACTTAACAAACGGCAAACCTATATTAGATTTCCGCTGCTTCGCACTCACGACGACTGGCTCTTCTTCAACTTTTACAACAGATTGATCTGGCTGTCGAGAAGGTTGTTGCAAAATGTTCCCATACTGTTGTAATATTGTCGCGTCAAGTGGGGTGATTTTAACTTGTGGCATAAGATTCGCACTAAGTAACTTTTCTGTTTTGTTGTTGCTTTGACTGGACCCTACCGATTTTGCTGGCTGAGGCAACGCATTCATAGGTACTGCATGGTGTTCATTCGGTGATGGGCGAGTATCCGTAAAACGTAGTGCGACGTGTGAGGAGGAAGGAGTTGCTTCCAACTGCACAGAATTTTGCGATGTCTGTGGCTCCACCGACTGCATATTTCGCGATTGTTCCACACTTTGTAACGCCTGCTGAAGAGAGTGAGCTTGTGATGCAAGCCGGGATGGATGATGAGGTGATTCAGCCATGGGAAATGATGGCTGGGAGAGGTGGAACTGCTGCAAATGTTGCTGACTGGAGGCTGATAATTGCTGCAGTGAAGACATGTGATCTAGCTGAATCTGAGGAGGCTGATTTAATTGTTGTTGTGAAGATAGGGTGTTCAACTGCATAGTAGGCAGTTGATGCAAATGAAGGTGAGATTGTTCCATATCCAAGGACAAGGACTGATCTGACCCATGTAATGTTTGTTGTTGCAATTGCAGTGACGGGGGCATTTGAGAAATCTGCAGCATAGGTGGATTGGTCGATGTCTGAGTTAAATGTTGATTCTGCGATGCGTGGAGCAAAGCATTCGAATGCGATGGGAGCCCTTGGTGAGTTAACTGGGAACCGTGGATTAGCTGCAAATTTTGCGAGGTTTCGTCGCGGACGACTGGACAAAATAAAAGAAATTTTGAAATCAGTTAGTCATGACTCTCTACCCCGTTAGTGACTACCGCTACGGTGTAAATTGAATGCAATAAAAAGACGACAAGAAAATGAAAAACATATTTTCATTTCAATATTCCATACACAAAAGACCAAATTGGCAAGTGGCTTCTTCCATAATTTAAGCTAACCTTGTTTTCCTTTAAAAACGTCAGGCTTTCGTAGTAATATTCCACCTAGTAATGACGGTGAATTCTGGTGATCCAAAGCAATATCATTGATTTGATCCTTCAGGTCTCTGAAAAGTAATTGTTATATAAACTTATACTTTGAAATGACTCTTGCTAAGCACATGCTTAGCACCACGTGCTGCGGTTTTGTTTTGGAATCGTATCATCGTATGCATACATGTATTACACTATATACAATTTGAAATGTGATAAATTTTCATTAAATTCAAAATATTACATGTCTTTAGACGAAGTTTGACTTAAACAATGGACAAGTTGTGACACAAGGTTGTCATCATTGACAATAAGAAGTCTTTGCGCCTCTTCTGCAACTCGTGGGTGAAAAAGAAGGGATTTGTTACTGAGCGTCTGGGGCAGGGGAGATGGAAGGGGCATCTCCGGCAGAACTACATACACAATTATCAATGATATACCCATACATATGTGTAATAATACACGGATAACTTTTCATTAGTAATAATGATTTATTAGCAGCGCTTACGGTCAATTAGGCTTGACACTCCCGCAAGGGTGGTTATTGGAACACTGGGAATTTCCCCGTTCATTTTGGACAAACTGCTTTTCAACACTCGCCGTCGATATCGACCTTTGCCTCTCCGTTAAGAAGTTAGTCACATTCTTAATATTTATATTATTCTTCTGATAATCCTGCAATCAATACAATTTCTCCATTATCATAGTATTTTCCTTGATTTCAAAACTTGATCACAAGACCCAATTTAAACGCCCTTCTCAAATTTCTAGCGAAGCGTTAAAACGAATTGCTTTCCTATGACATTCTAATTTTCTGATACACATGTCTAAGCCTTAACTAACATGTTCACGTCAACTGATTTCGCGTTTCACTCTTCGCGGTCTCATGGCAATTATTGCTGCTTTCCAGGATGTCTTCACAAGGCATGTGATACTACTGTAAGTGAGTGACAAAACTGTTTTTGGTCCAATTTTGTACCTCACAGCACAGCAGTTGTTGACTGCTGTTAGTAACAAAATAGTTTTGAAATACTTTCATCAAAGTTTTCAATACCATGGAACACTATTTGAAGAACCTTAATATTTGTAGTGAATCTGTTGAAGTAATATTAAAGTTGTAATTTGTAATGTAACAATGGAATTTCTCTGAAGCAACTATTCAGTGTCACCCAATTAAGTTAAAAAAACAGGAAAATTATCCGCGCTAGACATTTAACGTACACGTACCGAAGGTATACAAATATTGTCTATCTGTTGTAGTTGATTTATATAAGTTGAGTTCCTAAATAAGAATTGCCAGCTGACAGATAAAAAATCTTATTAATCCCAGTATTACAATATAATATACAAAAAATACAGCACTTGGTAGTAAATGGAGCATATAAATTTAACAAATTGATATACGATGAGCGAATCCCTCGTGAAAGTTGGTGGTTGTAAATATCATATACAAGAGACATTTACGCAGAGTAAAGCCGGGACATATAAACTTGTCTAATTTGGGTCATCCACATTAACTCGTCCTGACCATAAGAAACTCCCCCCTCCTCCTCCAAATACCTGAGACATCCAGGAGGTTTTAAAAAATCTCATAATTATAATTCACTTAAGGAAAATCGACTATTATCAGTCTCCAAACAAAGTTCCCGTCATTGCAAATGAAAAGCAGCCATTTTGGACGTTGCCAAATTTTCCCCTATAGATTTCTGTCACATAGTAAAATCTCCCTTATAATACATAAAAAGCCTTTGAAAAATTATTTTCCTCAACAATAAAAAAGAAATAAAACTTTCGATTTAAATATTCGTCTTGAATGGTAAATAAAAAAAATAACAACACTCCAGAATGACTGTATACATATATATGTACGTTGATTTTACCTTTGACAGTGATGCTAACTGTTCCTTGGAAAAAGTAGAATGTTGTCAACATTTTCTCTCTCAACTTCTCTTTCTATATATAAAAAAGACACTTTTTACACAGAGCCACACAGATGAAATGAAAAGGTGAGGAGAGAAGCTTTTTTCCTGGATCCGACAAAGCCTTAGTTTTGGGACTTTTTAAAGTTAATTGTCGGCTTTGCTAATGTTTATCCACACTTTTTCAATTGTTGAAATTTGTTTTGAGTGAAAATCTTGTCCACTACCTGTACAATTTCGACTATGAATTGACAAGAAAATCTATGACGCGCCAAAGGGAGCTAAATAGAGCCTTGTATGTATATACACTTTGGCTGGTCAAAAGACTCTCTTTGGCTCTCTCTTTCTCTACGGAGGGCACTCTATAATGTTCTCTTCGCCTCTCAGTTATCAGTCCCGAGTCTCACAATTGGAGCAAGCACAAACCATCAGTCCGTCCAGTCAGTCCCATAGAGTGTTTGAATCAAGTATGCGTCCCTTTTCTCTCCAATGATTTTCTCAGTCCGTCCCATCAACCAGTAACAGTTTATTTCCCTAGACTGAATTTTGCCAACACAACAGTAATAAGTCCTAGATTTCATTCAAACGCACATTATGAGTGTTATTTACGTCCGAAAACATTCTAACATCAAACCTCTGTAAGTAAAAATTATCATGTTTTTTAACTTGGCGCGGTACAATTGGCACAAGCTGAATTCCAGTCTCATTTGAATGGGGCATTTTTTGACAGATCCGCAATAAAAAATTTCTTATGCGTCATTTCGGTTTAGCACAACTGACGGAACATAAAAATTTGTCCCAGGAAAAACACATTCGGTGTAAAATGAGATTTTGTAACTTCGATAAAAAACGCCATAACTTGGTAACAATTGGTCGGATTTTCAAAATTTTTCCCCTAGATCCACAATAAAATTAGGAATACATGCTCTTTCCGTTCTCTAGCATTGTTGTATCATATTGTTGTTTTGTGGTATCCTGTACTCACAATTGTGATCACTGCTGGCGAAGATTTCAGTCGACATATACATGTTAGTAAGTAATATATCATTTTGCATTATCCTAGAACTCAGCCTGGAGTGTCTCGATTGTTTTATTTCCGTTTCTCTCCCACATTTGTCGTGCTTTCGTCTCTTTCCCCTTATTTCTCTCTACATATCTTGTCAAGTGAATGTTCCTTTTCAAGTCAGTGTTTCTCAGTCTAAGTCCGTCCGTCAGCTTTTGCAGTCCGTCCCCATAGACTGAGTCCGAAATAGACAGCATAAAGCTGGCGCACTTCCCTGCTTTTGGACATTGGCAGGCGGCAGCGGCAGGCTAGAGACTGGAGAGAGAGAAGATTGGAAAAGCTTTGAGGGCTACACTCCTAGCGAGTCACCTTTTTAATACACACAAAATCCTCCGCTCATCCTCTCTTTCAGTTGTTCAGCTCTTTTTACTCGTTTTTCCTCCGTTTCACCCTTCCGCATCCTTATGCGCATAGAAGCGGACCAGAGGAGACGCGTGCACACCGGCCCTTTTATATAGACTATAAGATGAGAGCTATATAGAAACGCCCTTGCATTTTCCCTTTCTCGCATTTCTCTTCTCTCTCATCCTCCTCTTCCCCACAGCTTCACTAGATGGCAACCTCAGCCTCCTCCCAAATCTCCAGTCAATGGCTCCGCATAATATCTATATGTATATACTATATGCACACTATACCTATACAGAATACAATACAGGGAAAAGTTTATCACGCCGAACTGGGTTCAAGCTCGCAACCACAATACAAAATAACAGAATCCTATACATATTGGTGTATATATATAAAGAGAAGCCCGTTCTTGAGCAATAAGTCTTTGTGTAGAAGTTAGTAACACTTTTGTACCAACTGCACACCACACATACAGCCAAAAAAGAAAATCCTCCTTTTTCATATTTTTCTCTTCATTTTTCTCTTCCATCTCACCAAAATCTGGGCGTATTGTACTATCGTGGGAGCGGTTGCAATTAGTGGTCGCAACTAAAGGTCGCAACCAGAGGTCACAACACGAAGTCGCAACCAGAGGTAACAACCACTGGTCGCAACCAGAGGTCACAACACGAAGTCGCAACCAGGGGTAACAACCACTGGTCGCAACCAGAGGTCACAACACGAAGTCGCAACCAGAGGTAACAACCAAGGTCGCAGCCGCAGGTCACAACTACACTGTCGTAACCACAAACGCCGCACCCATCGGTTGATCAGTGAGTCCACAGGTAACAACACTCTTGTAGAGGTTCTCCCTGTCCCTCAAAGGCGGGATAAAGCAGCAACGAGGTTGCAATACCCAGTTGTATTATGTGACATTGACCTTTACTTATTAACCGTTTTCAGGATGTTTGTAAAC